>JAPFFP010092518.1:0-20725 GCA_026153255.1 Solanum medicagineum
TTTGTAAATGTACTTTTGTTTTCTGTAATCATGTATAGAGGTCTGTGGACATTTGTGGGTTGTATATGTCAGAGTCACGTATGTCTAGAGTCTGTAGTTCAGTTTGAATTCGATCAGGCAGCGGGACCTCTGCGGTGACCTTGTCGGCCCGCTCTATTTTGTGTAGGTTATGCTTATATATATACATATATTTGTGCATTGCTGCTTCTGGCTGGCTGAGTTTCCTTGCAGGTGGGTTAGTCACTAAAACAAAGGATACTCTGCCGGATTTTCCGTAGAATTGTTAATGTAATCATGTGTGTTTGTATTGGTAATGGTGCCAAATCGGCACTAGTCACGGCCCCGGGTTCGGGCTGTGACAATTAATTAATACATGCAAGCACACTTTCTAAGAATTATGAATTATCCTGTTCTATCTTGTTAGTTCTTCATGGTTCCCACAACCCTATGTGAACATGATTCTATGGAAATGAATGTCAAGTTTATAAATTACAAGTAGTATGAATTATAATTCATGAAAAGTATGATGTTATGCCTATGTTATATATTTTGTGGGATGTTAACTTAGCACCAAATGAGACTTTGAGGTGGGGAGTCAACTACATGGTCCTTATATAAAGCTTCTAATTATCATAACTACATTGCCATGGTAGGATTTATACTTTTATCAGTATGGTTTTCGCTAATGGATCCATATAACTTATAACACTCACTTAGAGGGGTAAGAGTTTTACCTTGGTAAATAAGGCTTCCTTTTCTCTAATGTACGGATAGACATCACGATTCTATATTATAACTCGCATGGTCATATTGTCAGTTATGGTTACTTCCCATATATGTATGATTCTTATGATGATTATTGACTATTTTTAATTCCTCACTTTTATTTGATATCCTTAAGATATACTTATGCATTAATCTCATTTATGTCTACTTATGATGTTACTACTCTCTTATCATGCTACCTAAAATGATTACTTGTACATTACAATTTATCATGCATTGCATTGCCTACATACTTATTACATCAAATATACTAACACATACTTCTATGCTTACATTATATCACAATATAGGGGAGGACAACCATCTTTCTTCTCATTTTTGTGGTTACATTCAATGTCTACTTGAAGATTGTTGGTGAATCCTCATGAATCAAGGGAAAACTTATTATTTCTAATTATTATCTTATGTCACTAGGTTACTTTGGGACTTATTATGCTTTTTTTAGGGTGATCAAGGGACATGTCATAGCCCTTGCCTAGTCTAGTACTTAGACGCATTATTGGACATGATGTATTGGAATCTATGTTGTATAGTACTTTTCATCTATCTTATGTCTTAGCTTGAATGTCTATATTCTAGTTTCTACTTTTCGATAGTGATTCCTTGTTATGAATGATTCTGATATTCCAAGAGGCTTGATTGGGGTTCCTAAAGGATCCCTAGTAACTCACACCTCGGGTCTAACTTGGGTCATGACAAACTTGGTACCAAAGCATCAGATTTTGAAGTATCTTAGGGAGTCCAATATGTCCTGTCGAGTAGAGTCCTATTTATTAGTGTAAAGTGTGTCATGTCTATGAATAGGAGGCTATGAAGCATTCTAGGAAATCCTCACTTCTCTCATGATCTATTTCAGGCCATATAGTGTTCCTTAAGACTTTCCTCCCTAGTGATTGTCCTTGAGCATTACATAATGATGCCTCCAAGTTTGAGCTTAAGGAAAAGTCAACACCAATGACGGACAAGCTCCTCCAGTTGAACATTAGACTAAGCTGATTGTCGTTGTCAAGACTCGCTCTGCCATTCAAATGATAGAATTGGCTTTTACGAAACAAGTTGATTCAAGAAGTTTGACTCTTAAGGTGGGAAACCCAACATTGTTGATTCATGAGTTTATAAGGATAGGTCCACCTGACTTCGATAGCCCAAAGTGCATGAAGTTTCCCAGGAATTTAATGATCTGTTGACATAATTTTGACTATTATGTAGTTGTCGTCAAAGGAGAATGCAAAATTAGCAGTCTATCGACTTAAAGGATTTTCCAAAGTATAGTATCATCTATGGAAGACCAAGAGGGTCAAAGCAGGTTCCATAAGTTGGGAGGTGTTTGAGAGTGCTTTTCTTACTCACTTTATTCCATTAAACCTTAAAGAGATGAGCGTGTTAGCATTTATCAGCATGAGGCAAGAAAGTATGCGAGTGAGAGAGTACACCCTCAAGTTTGAAAAGTTTTCTAAGCACGCACCTGCCTTGTTAGCCAACCATGGGTCTAGATGAGCAAGATTATTTCAGGGTTGTCAAATTTGATTGTGGAAGAGTGTAAGATGGCCATGATAGTTAAGGGAATAGACTCTAGAGGCTCATGATTCATACCGAGCAAATTGAAGAGGAAAATATTCAGGAGAGTGTTGGAATTGCTAAGAAGCCCCAAATTGATGGTGATTCATCTCCTACTAATGCACCACTGCCCAAGTTCAACAAAGAAAAACACCCTTTTTTTCTTTGTCAAAAATGTAATAAGCATCTTTAGAATGAGTGTGTGGCTAGTAAGGAGGGTTTTTATGCATATGGTGATAGAGGACACAAGATGAGGATTGACAAGTAGTTAGTAGAAGAACAAGGGAGAAAGTTAGGAGGAGCAGTGCTAGTGGGTCTTCTACTCCTACTTGTCAAGGATGTGGTAAGTTTCAACTACAAAAGTGTTTTTCCAGTATCAGTGTGTATTATGGCTATGGAAGAGTGTATCATAAGATGAAGCATTGTCCATAGGTGTGTAGAAATCAAAAGAATAGTCATCGCCGAGCTCAGCCTTATCTTTCTTCAGGCCCTTGGGCCAGCATGGCACTCCATCTTGTATGTTATGAGCTTTTGTTGATATTGATGTTGTTATATGTATGGATTGCCTTCGTGCATGTTTTTTACATCTATAAACCATATAACATATAAGGTCAAATTCCAATTTCCCAATGAGTAGATTCTTGTATGGAGGGGTAGTGATTCCATATTTGGTGTCTATTCATATCTTGTCCTAAAGCCCGAAATTTGATTATTAAGGGGTATATCTATCACATTGTTGGGGTCAAGGATATCAATTCCAAAATTTCTCTCTTGAGTCAGTCCCTATTATAAATGAGTTTCCGGATGACCTACCTAACATACCTTTCAAAAGAAATTGACTTCGACATGGATCCTCTTCCCAATACCTAACCTATTTCTAGTCCTCCTTATCATATGGTTCCAGTGGAACTAAAGAAGTTGAAGGAGAAATTAAGAGATTTGTTGGATAAGGGTTTCATAAGGTCAAGCATGTCACCAAGGGTGTATGCCGATATATTCACTGACCACAAAAGCTTACAATGTATGTTAACCTAAGGAACTTAAACCTTAGGCAAAGTGAGTGGACTGAATTCTTAAAGGACTATGACATGAGTGTATTACATCATACGAGTAAGGCAAATTTTGTAGCCAATGGATTTAGTAGGGTCTCCATGGTTGGTGTCGTTCATATTGATGAGGGAAGGAAAAAATTGGCTAAGGAGGTGCACTATTTGGCATGGTTGGGTATGAGGTTATGTGACACTAATGAGGGTGATATTCATGTTCATAATGGCTCAAAGTCATCACTGGTGATGGATGTCAAAGAAAAGAAAGACTTGGATCCAACATTGATTGAATTGAAGAGGTTAGTTGTTGAAAAGAATGTTAGGGTCTTCTCAAAAGGGGGAAATGGTGTACTTTGTTACCAAGGTCAGTTATGTCTTCCAAATGTTGATGGCCTAAGAGGTATGATTTTGAGTGAAACGCATGACTCTTGGCATTTTATTCATCTAAGATCCACTAAAATGTGTAGAGACTTAAGAAAAGTGCATTGGTGATCCTATGGCCATTATACCTTTGAGTGATGTGAGTCTGGAGGAAATCTTAACTTATGAGGAAGTTCCGATTGAAATCTTGGACCGAAAAGTTAAAAGACTAAGAAATAAAGAGTTGCATCCATCAAGGTCTTATGAAGGAACCAAGGAGTAGAAAAGTACTATATGGGAAGCAGAAGCAGATATTACAAAACAATACCCTTACCTTTTTCCATCAATTTCGGCCTAAGGTACTTAACTACTCATGCCCAATTCCGCCAAACTCCTAGTGTCAATCTTTATATGTCATATTACTATATGTATTATCATAAAGCTGATTATAAAATGATATTTTAAATTGCATTATTGCATTCATGCTGAATTGTTAGTCCTACACTCTACTTTACTGAAGCTAGCCCTATCCCATTCGAGGATGGATGTTTCTAGGGGAGAGATATTGTAATACCCCAAGTATTTTAAAGGTTGGAATATGATTATATTGGTTAAACAACAACAAACATGTCATGCCCTGAGAGGGTACCCTTGGCGTTGCTAACATTTGAAGAACCATTGCTGATTTCTCAAGAGAACCACTTAGCCTCATCGTCACATCAACTCGTCAGCGAAAGAAATAACTCAATGAGGGAGACATCATATAAGCAAAATATAACTGCACTATATCATAGTTTAAAAGAAACCAATTTAGATACAAAATTACTCGTCAACTCCTTTACTCAAATGTCTATGAAGTCCCTACTTAGCAGTCTAGATGGCACCATTACACACTATGGGTGCCCAAATCAAAGAAAATAAGTACTCAAATAAATATAAGGAAAATAAAAAGGGCTCCTCCAGAATGCAAGGAGGGGCTCACCACTCTAGAGTGTACCGGAACTCAACGATGCGCAGGCTGAAGTCCTCTTTCACTTGTATCTGCATCATAAAATGATGCAAGCCCAAATGGACATCAGTACATAGAATATTGTGGCATGTAAAATAGCTCAAAAAAAAGTAAAGCTCAACTCACTCACCTTGAATCAACAACTCATGCTCTAATCAGTTGATGCAAGTTTAAAGTAAATCATGCTTTTAAAAGTAAGCTTAGTAGGAATAGACTCATTTTAAAGTATCATGCTCAATCAATGTTGCTTGGGAGTTTCTCTTAACTGACATCCTCATCCCACCACCTTTAATTAGGCATTGCACAACGAATTTGACGTCATTGCCATGCCCTCCCTTAACTTGCCATGGAAAAGTGCGATCAACTCTCTCATGGATCCATAATACATGTCCACTTGTGGAACAAGAGTCATTAGAATGGGCTGTAAAGACAATCCTATACTGGCATATAGTTCTGTGGGTTAAAATAGATGTATACTCGCTCCCCACTCGATGCTCAATACTCCTCCTAAGACTAAAATATGCTCGACTCATCAATCAACTCAAAATTCAACCCCTTTCGGGTATCTCATCTCAATCATTCATCAAAGCATTCAATCAATGCAAATCATCAATTTCAACTCAGACTCAAACGGTCATTTAGACTCACTCAACATGACTCCTTAGGTAGTGCAAGCAAAATACTCATATGTAGTAATTACATGTGACTCAATGCAACATGCTCCTCATACTCAATCATGCTCAAATTACTCAACTCTAAATGCTCAATTTACATCAACTCAATATTCAATAATATGAATAGAATTTTATAAAATCATATGATTTAGGAATCATGCTAACAATTATGAAATACATGTGTAAATCTCATATCAATAGTCATGCAATATAGCAATTATCTCATGTAGTATAATAAGACCTTATGATGAAAACAAAGATTCAAGTTAGGGTAGTAGAATTTCTCAAATCTCAACTCTTTTCAAAATCTTGACTCAAGATGTTGAAGGGGAGTGTGAAGAAAGGGATTTCATATTTTGGTAAGCCTTACATACTTGGGAATTGAAGATACAATCAAACTTCAATCAATACTCATGCTTGAATTGAAAACCCTAGCTCTTTCTCCTCTCTTTTGCTCTCAAGAATACCCAAAGTGAAGAATGAAGAATGGACACCCTTAGGGTTTGTTTTAAGACACTATCCATACCCAAAATGACTATGAATTTATTTATATAGACATTGGAGAGGATAAGAATGCCCCTCATTAAAACTGTCACTTGGGTCTACAAGTCGTAGATGATTCTACAAGTCGTAGGAGGGCCCTCGTAAACTAGGGATCGAAAAGTTGGAGTCACTGAAAATTAGTACGAAACCTCATCTTACGAGTCATAATGTGTTTTATGAGTCGTAAACTCCTCGTAAGCAAGATGAACCTTCAATCCAAGTCACTGGAATTTATCACAAAACCTTCCTCTATGAGTCGTAAAGGGTCCTACGAGTCGTAAACTTCTCCAATAAACTGAAGGGTCTTGGAACTAAGAGTTACTGGAATTCCCTACGAGACCCCTTTTACGACTCGTAAATCTTTCTATGAGTCATAATGTCTCTCTTAAATTGGCTTTTGCAGCTTTTTCTTAGATTTTTTTCAGCATCTCCTGCATATCTACGTCCATATGAGGTAGAAAAGAATTAGGGGGTGTTACAAAACATACCCAGTGGAATCCCAATAATGGGGTTTGGGGAGGGTAAAATATATGCAAACCTTGTCATTACCTCGTAGAGCTAGAGAGGTTGTTTCCGGAAGACCATTATCAGAAAAATATCAAGCCCCAAAAGTAGAAGAAACTAATATGAAAAAAAGAGAAAAGGAAAGGGAGAAAAAACTTGATTAAAATGAAAAGCAAATAATAATATAAAAATACAATAGAAGTAATAAATATAAGCCAAGAAAAAAATAACACAAGATAAAATGGCACCATTAGTCCTACTATTCTTCAATATCATATGGATTAAAATAGTGTAAAAATAGCCCCAATGAATTTTTAGGTCAAATGGGTCGCAAAATAAAATTTTTGAAAAGATCAATAACTAGAAGGGTCCGCGATTAAAATCTTGGACCAAAAAGTTAAAAGATTGAGAAATGAAGAGACTTCATCTATCAAGGTCTTATGTAAGAACCAAGGAGTTAAAAGAGCTATGTGGGAAGCAGAAGCAGACATGATGAAACAATACCCTTATCTCTTCTTCAATTTCTGCCTAAGGTACTTAAGTACTCATGCTCAATTCCTCCAAACTCCTAGTGTAATCTATTTACGGCATATTACATACATGTATTATCATAAAGCTGATCTTAAATGATATTTTAAATTGCATTACTACATTCATGCTGAATTGTTAGTCCTACACCTCTACTTCACTGAAGCTAGTCCTATCTCATTTAAGGATGAATGTTTCTAAGGATGTGATATTGTAATACACTAATGATTTAAAGGTTGGAATATAAATTAGTGTAAAAATAGCCTCGGGGAATTTTTAGATCAAACAGGTCGTAAAATAATTTTTTTTTTTAGAAGTTCTGTAACTAGAAGGCTCCGTGATAGGATCTGCTGCGTACCTGCTTCAAGATAGTTCAAATTTTTTCTAAGTTCAAATCTGATCAAAATCCAATTTGCTCAAAATTAAACTATGGTAAAACTTCTCCGCATCGCAAACTAGGTAGACTATTGTTGCCCCATTTCAATTTTTAAGTTAGGCATATTAGACTTTATATCAATTCGTAAATGAATGAACTTGGACGGCCTATGGAATAAATACTTGATATATTAAATACCCTAAAACCCCAATTATTCACACATTCACTCCCAATTCGTCAATCTCAAAAGTATCTCCCTACCAAGGCTCTCAAATCACCATTAAAGTCTCCAAGAATTCCTTCAAGCTCTTCACCAAATTTCCAGAAATACCTTCAAGTTTCTTGTGTCTTCTTCCCAAGATATGTGGATCTCCATCCATGGAACCCATTCTTTCATGGAGATTCTTCAATTTCTCTATTTTTATCCAATTTCAAGTATGTATATTTCACGGGTCTTCTTCCTTTCTATTTATTCACATAAATCATGATTTATTTTATATTATGTAGTCTATTTTTGACATGAGTTGATAAGAATTACATGAAATTTTATGATTTCCTACATTGACTCTCTATAATGCTAACTAGGGCTTACGGTTCTCTTATGGATTTATTGAATTCTCCTTTAATTTCATGAACTGAGTTCTTATTATTTTTCATTTACCTAATTTAGCATGATTTATCTTTTAATTGCATAATTTTGATGATTTATAAACATTTTCTCTTTTAGTATACTTTGTTTTCATGAAATTACAATTGGTCTATTTTAATATTGATCCAAATGATCCTATTCTGTGAGATTATGCATGACGTTACAGTAATTACATAACTTCTAGCTAATCAAGTTGAAATTCATTCTTCTATTCTTTGTTTGTTCCTTACAAGTCATGATCATAATATTTTATGTGTTCAAGCATGTTATGTCAGGTGTAATAATAATGGGGTACATACCCACTTTACACGATCTATTGACATGAAGTGGAATGATGATGGGACGTTCACCTCACATTACATAAATTATGAAAATAAGCTACTTTACAAACATGATTCGATGAAATATGATTTATGTTAAGTTTATAAATTATGACAAGTATAGATTATGATTTATGATAAGTATGATATTATTCCTATGTTGTGTTTCGTCGGATATTAACTTAGCAATGAATGAGATTTTGAGTTGTAGGCTTGACTTATGAGGTCCTTAAATAAAGCTTTTAAGTCACATAACTACGTTGCCACCATAAGATTTATATATACTTTTACCAATATGGTTTTCACTGGTGGATCCACATGACTTATGACACCCACTTAGCAGGGTAGGAGTTTTACCTTGGCAAGCAACACTCCTTTTTCCCCAACATACAATAGACGTCGAGATTTCATGTATTAGTTCGCTTGGTCTTATTATTGGTTATGTTTACTTTGCATATATCTATGGTCCTCATGATGATCTATTGACCAATCTTAATTCCTTACTTTTATTTGATGCCCTTAAAATATACTTATGCATTGATATCATTTGTGTCTACTTGTGATTCTACTACTCTCTTATCATGTTACTTAAAATGATCACTTGTACATTATGATTTATCATGCATTGCATTGTCACTTAGTACATTCAAACTATTATCGCAAACTTCTTTGTCTACATTATATCACAATATAGGGGAGAGCGACTATCTTCTTCCTTATATTTGTGGTTAGATTCCGTGTCCACTTGAAGATTGTTGATGTATCCTCGTAACCGGGGGACAAATCTATTACGTCTATATTTTATCTTGTGTCATTGAGTTACTCTGATACTTGTTAAACTTTTTTTGAGGGTGAGCTAGGGACATGTCTTAGCCTCCACCTAGTCTAGTATTTATAGGCATTGTTGAACATGATGTATTGGTATTTATGTTGTCTAGTACTCTTCATCTATCTTATGTCATAGCTTTTATGTCTATATTCTAGTTTTCGCTTTATGATTGTGATTCATTGCCTATGAATGCTTCTGATATGTTAAGAGGCTTGATTGTGATTCTTATGGGAATATCTTGGGTCATGAAAATATTGACTTTGGTTTATATCTCATCAAGATGATCTTCATTGGTCATTTTGTTGATTTATTGAGTTCGAATTATTGAATTTATTTGACTAGCATATTTGGTTTACATTCATTGAATTTGAAATAAATTTCAAGTTCCATTTGTAGCTTGGTGCATTTTAGCTCCAACTGTTATAGCAATATTACAGGTAGAGATGCTCTTTCGGATCTTGGCTCACATAGGCAGCTCTTCTACTACAAAGAGGCAAATCACAACACTAGAGTTGGTGGTATTGATAAGCTTTGCTCCTGTGGAGCTTTGTCTGCATCTACGAACTCGCACATGCAAGACTTATCTCACACCTACAGAGCCTAAGGTCACTAGAGTCTCCACTCTTGTGGGCTTTTCTTTGCTCCGATGGCTTCACTAAAGATCAATGATCCACCCATGCAAAGATCGATGATATTTTAAATTTGTGTTTGCCTTATTTCTCCAAATCCACAAACATTTGAACCATTGAAGTGAGCTCGACGTTGAATGATTTTGCTCATTATTCACCATTTCCATTGATTTAAAAGGATTTTTGTCCTCTTTTCTTTCTAACACTAATTCTAGCTTCATTTTTGCATTTTGTTCTCCTTTTTAATCTTATGTTTCATGATTTCTTTTCTCAAAATATTGGTATATGAACCATTTGAGGATTGAATTTGTCACGCCCTGGGAGGGTATCCTTAATGTGGTCGGCACTCAAAGACTATTGCTAGTACCTAAGCGAACCACTCGACCTCATCACATTAGTTCAATCATATTCTAGTAGCGAAAAACCCAATGGGGAAGAATACTCAAAGAAAATGAATGACAACTAATAATAAAAGGGCCAAAGGCCAAACAAGCTATCCATCATCTAAGTAAGACTAGTATGAAAGAAACTAGACAATAATAACATCCAATCATCACATCAACAGTCTAGTCTATAAAGCCTCTAAACATCTAACTAAACGGTGGTAATGATAGACCCATGGCTACCTCTCAATAGAATAAAGTACGTCTAAAACTCAAGCTAGAACAGAAATATGATATCCTATGAATGTAGTGGAGGGCTCACCAATTGGGTGAAAGCAAGTAGTTCCTCAACGGGGTGCCTGTTGATGACCGCTAGTACCTGTCTCTGCATCATGAAAAGATGTAGGCCCAAATGGATGTTAGTACATGGAATATACGTGTATGTAAAATGGTAGAAGGAAACATTTAAAAGAAGAATAACATCCGCTCAAATAGCTCAACTCAAGAAGTAAGAAACTCAATCATCATGTCAAGAGTCTAAAGTAAGAACGCGATTTAGACAATGACTACTCATCCATCATCTATCTATCATCTACTCAGAGTACTATCAAGGCCTAATTGGGAGTTTCTCTAACCGACAACCATCACCTATGAGCCGGTGATGATACAACGAATCAATGTCATTGCCACATCCATCCAATACCCACTAGGGGTATAAGACATCCCACTTTATGATTCAATCCTCTCCTACGCCGGCCATGTAGTTATTGAGTTCGAGTTGGACTTACTCTTACTCAATTTGGGCTCAATACTCCTCCCAAGACTTAATATGCTCATAACAAATCAACCCTATGGTTAACTTATTCATCTAGTCTCATTGTACATTTATCAACTCACTTCATCACATCAACTATCAACTCTTTTGGTTACATCATTTTTAGGTTACGTTCTTGACTCGTAAGGACTCAATCATGCATCGTTATAACTCATCGCATTTAGGAGAATAAATTTAGAATTAAAGCATTTAGGGGTTCCATATACTCTTTAGGCTCAAATTTGCTCATACATGATCATTTAAGAAAAATATGTAAAAAATAATAAGAAATCCTGATAGGGTTCATATAGTATGGCAAAATCATGTAATTCAAGTATTTACTCACATCACCATCAATCCGGGTTATGGGGCATATGGGAGAACAGAATCCATGTTTTGGTTAGCCTTACATACCTGGAAGTTTTGAATCTTGAACTATCTAGGAAGAATTCTCAAGTTTTCTGTCACGACCCAAACTAGGGCGTAGATGTGACACGGCGATTGGGAACCAAATGAACCCCAAACAAGCCTCTTAGCATACCATACACACATCCTTGATCAAGGAAGCAATTAAAGAACAACAAGAGAGTAAAAATAGGGATAAAGGGACTAAGGGAATTCTTTGATAGTATAAAATATAGAAGAGTCAAAGGAGTCAAAGTCCAAGCATAATTACGTCATTAGTTCCACCAACATCTCTAAACATAGATTTGAGCGAGTCAAGACACTTTCTGGGCTTACCCTCATAGTATCAAGAGTTCAACACAAGGAGATATCAAAGACAAGAGAAACACAGCTAGTGTCCCCAAACTTGAGGACTTACCAAAAATCTTCTTCAAGATGTCAAACTAGCCACGTGGTGGAGGATAGTCCAATGGAGCTCCAGTTCCTACATGGTAACATCATGTAGGCATAGAGTATGCATTAGTACATACTAAGTATGTATGATGCAATGCAACAAGAGATGGGCAACGTGATCAAAATGCATAATTATAAGCAATGGATAAGCATAGTATCAATTTGGTATACATGATCAATGCTTAAAGTAAAAAATGCTTGTAAATCATTCAAATTGCTTAGAAGATAGTACACAAGTGTGGGAAGAGACCTTAACCGATGTAGAATAAGACCAAGCTAGCTACAACTTGGAATCCCAATGATTACCCCTCACTGGTAAAGAGGTGGTCTACTTGCCAAGGTAAACCATACTTCAAACTTACGAGAACATGACCATATTTCGTATGAAATAACCTTCCTTATGAGAACATGACCCAATTTCGGAAAGGATTTCATTAAGAGACTTCACCTTACGGGAACAGGACCTAATTTCGGGAAGAGCCTCAAGAGAAATTCTACTAAATGGATCCATTAGTAAAGCAAGGTTAGAACATCATCCTATGGTGGCGCATAGTTCTAGCAAAGAGAGAACTCCCTCTATCCATCAGTACTAAATGTAATCCCACAGAATATATAAAATAATCATAGCTTCAATAACCTGTAAGAAACATTGAAACATGGTATGAGTAGCTCCATAAAATCTTTGACCTGTAATGTTGAGCCTAACTTCAAATATACAAATAGATCATCATCAAACAATACCCTTGTATTAACATCAAAGGCTCACAAGAGGTAAAGTCTTCTTGAATTAAACACATATTTAGAAAGCCCAAAATCATCATAAAGTCACTTGACTCATAAATCATCTCATAGATGATCAAAACTCTAAGAATCCTTGACAAGCTGTTTTATCAAACACTTGGCAAGTGTGTAATACTAGTTCAAAATCATGCAATTCAAGAATGGAATCGTATGAGAAAAGTCAATATAAATCCACCCACCAATACTTTGCAACACCCTCTTCCAAGATACATCAACGTCCTTCATCGAATCTCACAATAGATCACAGTTCCATAGCTCTAAACATACATAGTTATAGTCTACTTTCATAATAAGAGATACCCATAGATAATCTAACTTGAGAACATGCATTTTGTATAAAAAGGAAGGTTGGGAACCATGGGTGAAAGGACCCAATGATTAAAACCAACATACCTTAGACCTTGAATTTCTTGAAATTGGGTTGAGAAAGACTTGAAGCTTGGAAGGGAGTCTTGGAATCCAAAACTTGCTCTTGAGTTCCCTAAATTCCTATTGGGGTTTTGGTGAAGATTCTCGAGAGATTTTGAGAGTGCATTCAAGTTGAGAGTAATGAATTTGATCCTTTGGTATAGGGTTCAGGTCTTTTGGGAAGGTTAAGAGAGCATTGGAAGTCCCAAAAAGCCATTAGAATAGATTAAATTTACACGGAGGGGAAAATCGACAAAGGGTCACCTCACTGACTGATTCACGGGCCATGTGAAGCCACATTGTCCGTTTACTGGTCTGTCAAACCATACTTATAAAATTTCACGAAAGTTGCGCAACGGTAATTTTATACTTAGAAGAATTTTCGCTCCGAAAGCCTCACGAAAGGCCTCACGGCTCGTGCCACACCACACGATCTGTGTGGCTAGACGTGGCATATGAATTGGACAAAATGTGTCCGTTTCAAGCCCCAGGCCAGCCTCACAGTTCGTGAGATGCCACATGGCCCGTTTACTGGCCCGTGTGGCAACACTTCATGGAAGGGCTCTACGAAAACGGGCATAACTCCTTTGTCCGAACTCAGAATGAGGTGAAACGAAGTGTGTTGGAAAGCTAACTCAAAGATCTTTCTTTTGGTATTTCATAGGTTGTCCTGATCTTTGTGTGCTAAAATTTATGGCTATTCAAAGTTGACCCTTTCACCAACCAACACCCAAAATGAAGTTTAAAGGGAAGTCTTGAACTCATCCAAGTACTAGAAGTCTCTCATGATCCTAATACACTTCCCAACCGTACAAATGAGGTTTGAAACATACGCACATATGCATATAGAGTTAAGGGGTGTCATAATATCTCCCCCGGGGAAACATTCGTCCTCGAATGTGGAAGAACAAGCCTTGAAAGACTTGACTTAGAACATGAAACTCCCAACCAAAAGATTCAATGCATAGTTTACTAGTTGAAAATCATAAAGTAGTTAAAACTCTTGCCAAAATGTGTTCAAATCATTCAAAACATTGTATAAATCATTCTAATGCACATGTAAGCATGTCATGCCATGAGACTCAAGAAATGAAAGGATAAGGACCACTTGGGAAAAGAAAAAACCTAGTGCCTTGGGTGTAAGTAGATTGGAAAAATAAAAATAGGGACATTGCTTCATCATGTTCGCCTTGGCCTTCCATGTGGCACCTCAACTTGATGATTCCTCCAAAGGGCTTTGACGGACACTATATCTTTGTTCCTTAACCCCTTCACTTATCTACCCAATATCTTAATCGAGACCTCCTCATAGGTCAAATTATCCTCCATCACACCCACCATCTCTAAGGACACAATAATACATGGGTCACCAACACATCTCCTCAATACCCTATAAGGGCCCTCAAACCTTGGCCTTAATTTTCCTTTCTTGTCAAACCGGACCACACACTTCATGGGTGGGACTTCAAGTAAACCTATTCGTCAACAATAAGCACATATAGCCTACCTTGGTTCCTATAGACACCATCTCCACCTTGGGAGAAAATCTCCACTCTCAACTTTACCCAACCTTACTCCTAACCTAGTCAACCGATGCATTTCTCCAACCAACCTTTTGTCACCCCAAAGATTTCCACTTTCCATAATTAGCAAGCAACCTCACATTCCTCAAAATTTGCAACATCATCCTCAATGATTCACAAGCTCTTTCATACTTTCGGAAATGAATCAGCATATCATCACTAAAGACCACCACAAATATACCAAGGTAGGATTTAAAGCATGAGACCTATAGACATAGCCGGTGCATTAGCTAAACCAAAAGACACTACCCCAAATTAAAAATATTGGAAAGGACATGAAGAACTCATTGACCAATGGAATCGACTCAATAGGAAGGACCTTAGGCTCAGCACACCCTACTCTAACAAGATGATAAATGCAACCTCTTAGAGATCAATTGGACCTTAAGACAAGAAATGGACCTACCCTCTTTACTACCACTGATGGACGAGTTTATTACAGAAATGGAATCTAACTCTATGGGTCCTACCGTCAATGAAGGTATAACATCAAAATCCACCATATCTAATTCAACAAAAGCACAAGGTAAGACCAAATGCAATATGAACACGAAATAATTTCTATAGGCCTGCCTAGCAACAATAGACTCATCAATGGGGATAGACACCAAAAAGGTTCAAATAACAATTCGGGACACATATGAAGCCCGCTAGCAACAAAAGGAATGATAAACGAAATAGTGGCACCCGGACCCATCAGTGCATACATATCCAAGTCAAAGGAAACTTCAACAGACCGGTAGCAACATCCAGCGCCTCATCCCCTCCTTGCCTCCCTTGAAGAGCATAGAACTAATTGTGCCTTAGGGCACCCCCTTGATGATTTATCCTTCCTTCTTGGCTCGCATTAGTACCATGTCCTTGAGGACCATATCTCTCCCTTTGGGTTGAGCATGAGGACAACCACTTACTTTGTGCCCAAATCCACCACAACCAAAGCAAGCATTGGAGTTCTTCAAACATGAGCCACCATGGCCTTTCCCATACTTTCGGCACCTAGGCTTTGCTACCCCTTCATCACCTCCTTGGAATAATTGATTTGGCACCCTATCATTGGCAAACCCCTCATTGGAAGCATTGAATGACTCTTGGCCTTGGAATTTTGGTGGCCTTGAGGAAACCGACCACCCCTGGAATTTTGAAACCCACCTTAAAAACGGGCCTTCTTGGCCTCACCCATTCTTCTCTTTCTAAGATTTTCACCCTTGAATCGTTCGGCATAAGTAATGAGACGGGATAAATCCATATCAGTTATTAACATGGAAGCACGACACTCCTCATTAACCAATTCGGACACCCCCATCACAAATTTGTTCATCCTAGACCTCAGCTTGGCCACCAATTGTGGTGCATACTTGGAGAGTTAATTAAACTTGAGGCTATGCTCCCTCACACTCATAGACCCTTGCTTCAGATTCATAAATTCCATCATTTTGTCCTCCCTTATCTCAAGAGGAAAGAACAAATTGAGAAATACTGCCTTAAACTCTTCCCAAAGGATGACATTGTTGTTCCCCTTCTCTATTTTCCATTGGATAAACCATATTTGAGCCACCCCCTTGAGTTTGTGGGCTGCCAACTCTGTTTTTTCCTCCAATCTAACCCCCATAATAGCCAACACTTTGTACACCTCATCAATAAATTTTTGAGGGTCTTCATCTACCTTAGACCCATGGAACTCCTGTGGGTTCATCATAATAAAGTCTCTCACCCATGAAGCCGGTGTAGAAGCATGAGTATCTGGGGCCCCTTGGTTTATTTGATTAGCCAAGTCATGAGCTAACATGGTAATAGCATCTCGAAATTCTTCATGAGCCACTTCTCCATCTTGAGGAGCTTGAGGAGCGGGAGGAGCCGGTTGCTCCTTGGGTGTACGGGCTCTTCTTCCTCTAGGAATTGGCATGATCTAGAATAGCAAAGAACATTTGTTAGGGGAAAACCTTACCTTAAATTCTATAGAACGACATACACCATGAAGAAAGGAAACATCTCCTAAAATGCCTCATAGCCTCCCATTCATAGTTGTGGTGCGCTTCATAACCATGCATAAGACTCAAATCGCACAGTGTATTGGATTCCGAGGACCATTAACAACCTAGTTCTGAGATACCAAGTTTGTCCAGACCCAAACTAAGGCCTAGATGTGACATGGCGAATGGGGAACTAGAGGAACCCCAAATAAGTCTCTTAGCATACCATACACACATCCTTGGTCGCAAGCAATTAAACAACAAGAAGAGAGTAAAAATAGGGATAAAGAGACTAAGGGAATTCTTTGATAACATAAAATATAGAAGACTGAAGGAGTCAAATCCCAAGCATAATTACATCATTAGTTCCAACAACACCTCTAAATATAGATTTGAGCGGGAGCCAAGACACTTTCTGGGCTCACCCACATGGTATCAAGAGTTCAACATAAAGAGATATCAAAGACAAGAGAAACATAGGTAGTATCCTAGAACTTGAGGACTTACCAAAATTCTTCTTCAAGATGTCAAACTAGCCACGTGGAGAAGGGATAGTCAAATGGAGCTCTGATTTCTATATAGTAACATCATGTAGGCATTGAGTATGCGTTAGTATGTTTGAAAGTACTAAGTGTGTAGGATGCGATGCAACAAGAGATGGGCAATGTGATCAAGATGCATAATTATAAGCAATAGATAAGCATAGTAACAATATGGTATGCATGATCAATACTTGAAGTAAAACGTGCTTGTAAATCATTCAAATTACTTAGAACATAGTACATAAGTCTAGGAAGAGACCTCAACCGACATAGAATAAGACCAAACGAGCTACAACTTAGAATCCCGATGATTACCCTTCACCGGTAAAGAGGTGGTCTACTTGCCAAGGTAAACCATACTTCAAACTTACGAAAACATGACCCTATTTTGTATGAAATAACCTTCCTTATGAGAACATGACCCAATTTCAGAAAGGATTTCATTAAGAAACGTCACCTTACAAGAACACAACCTAATTTTGGGAAGAACCTCAAGAGAAAGTGTACTAAATGGATCCATTAGTAAAACAAGGGTAAAACATCATCCTATCGGGGCACATAGTTCTAGGAAAGAGAGCACTCCTTCAATCCATAGGTGCTAAATCTAATCCCACAAAATATATAAAATAATCATAGCTTTAATAACTTGTAAGAAACAGTGAAACATGGCTTGAGTAGCTCTAAAACATCTTGGACCTCTAATGGTGAGCCTAACTTCAAACATATGAATAGATCATCATCAAACAATACCCTTGCATCAACATCAAAGACTCACAAGAGGTAAAATCTTTAAGAAAAGGGATTAATCCGTCTTTACAACATCATAGACATTTTCATGAATTAAAAATATCTTTAGAAAGCCCAAAATCATCATAAATTCACTTGACTCATAAATCATCACATATATCATCAAAACATTAAGAATCCTTGAAAAGGTGTTTTATCAAACACTTGGCGAGTGTGTAATGCTAGTTCAAAATCATGCAATTCAAGAGTGAAATCATATGAGAAATTTCGAAGTAAATCCACCCACCAATACTTTGTAACACCCTCTTACAAGATACATCAAGGTCCTTCATCAAATCTCACAATAGACCATAGTTCCATAGCTCAAAATATGCATATTTAATCAACATTTCATAAAACCCCAACAGAGTTTATAGTCTACTTTCATTATGAGAGATACTCATGGATAATCTAACTTGAAAACATGCATTTTGTATAAAAAGGAAGGTTTAGCACCATGGGTGAAAGGACCCAATGATTATGACCCACATACCTTAAACCTTGAATTTCTTGAAATTGGGTTGAGAAAGACTTGAAGCTTGGAAGGGGTCTTGGAATCCAAAACTTGCTCTTGAGCTCCCTAAATTCATATTGGGGTTTTGGTGAACGCTCCTGAGAGAGTTTGAGAATGTATTCAAGTTGATAGGAATGAATTTGATCCTTTGGAATAGGGTTTAGGTCTTTTGGGAAGGTTAAGATAGCATTGGAAGTCCTAAAAAGTTATTAGAATAGATTAAATTTACAAAAATGTCATTAGTGAAACGGAGGGAAAAATCAACAAAGGGTCACCTCACTGATTCATTCATGGGCTGTGTGAAGCCACACGGTCCGTTTACTGATCCATCAAACCATACTTAGAAAATTTCGCAAAAGTTACGAGACGGTAATTTTATACTTAGAAAAATTTTCGCTCTGGAAGCCTCACGGCCCATGCCACACCATACGGTCTATGTGGCTGGTCATGGCACATGACTTTGCCAAAATATGTTTGTTTCAGGCCCCAAGCCAGCTTCACGGGTCGTGAGATGCCACATGATCCATTTACTGGCTCGTGTGGCAACATTGCACAAAGGGGCTCTACGAAAACGGGCATAACTCCTTTGTCTGAACTCGGAATGAGGTTAAACAAGTGCATTGGAAAGCTAACTAAAATAGATTTCATTTGTATGTCATGGGTCATCCAATTCTTTGTGCGCTAAAAGTTATAGCCATTAAAATTTGGTCCTTGCACCAACCAACACCAAAACTCAATTTAAAGGGAAGTCTTGAACTCATCCAAGTACTAGAAGTCTCTCATGATCCTAATACACTTCCCAACCATATGAATGAGGTTTGAAACATAGGAACATATGCATATGGAGTTACGAGGTGTCACATTTTCCTTCAAACCCTGGCCCTTTTTCTCTCTTGGAACCTTGCTTCTAAGTTTGAGATAGTGTTTTAGTGTAAAAAGATTATTCTGACATGTTTAGGGATTTATTTAAGTGTCAAACGTCAATCTTAAACTTTGAAAGGTTAGGAAAAGACCAAAATAACCTTTCTTTAAAAGCTATCAAAAGTCATCTACGTACCCATCTACGGCCTATAGAACGTTCCATGGCCCGTAGGGACCCTTCTATAAACTTTTCCCAATTTCAGAGTCCCTGGTTCACCTTTTCGAGCCCATTTTACGGCACATAAAAGGTTCTACGACTTGTAGATGGGTTCATAAAGTCTGGAACCAAAAATTGAAGTTTCAAGAACTTTTTCCACGAATTAGCACACGGGCCGTAGTTCATTCTACGGTCCGTAAAGGGATTTCATAGAACAACTCTGCACTTGACAGTCTCCAGTAAAACAACCATAACTTTTGACTCTGAACTCCAAATGAGGTGAAACCAGTTGCGTTTGAAAGATAATTCAAATGGCTTTCATTTGGTAGGTCATGAGACATTCAATTCTTTGGGTGCTAGAGTGATGTTCATTTAAAATTGATCCTTGCATAATCCAACACTAGAAACTCAACTTATATAAAAGTTTTGAACTCGACTAAGTGCTACAAGTCTCTTATAACCATAATACACTTCCCACACATAAGAATGAGACTTGAAACATATGTATAGGTGAGAGTAGAGTTATGGGGTGTTACAGAATTGAGCATTGTCTTCGCTAAACTTCTAGTCATGTGATATTCACATTGAGAAACATATAATGATGGAGTTAATTTTTGTTGATGAGTTTTGAGGATTAATTTTTTACCCAATTTTTAATTCAATTTTTTTATATTAATACAGATAATTTTACTATTGACATGTACTTCATGTTTTTGATAGCATAATAGCATTGTGAGGCACTTCAAAAGGAAAAAAAATGCAAGTAGTAGTTTGAAAGTGTTTTCAACTTCAAGATTGGCTACGATCTTCTCTTTTAGACTTAGATTAGTATGTTAACTATATAAAATAAGTTGTATCATCATTAGGGAGGTTGTTGAACGAGCATTTAGGTTTGTATGATCATTATTATATCTTTGACCTTTTTTTGAGACTTTAGAATCTTAACCATAAAATCTTAGTTTAGGTTTGATTTGTTAGACCCCGTATTCCTTTAAATTAAGGATGATTACCCATTGGGAAAATTTTGTTGTGGATGCCGTGTAATTTGAACTTAAGTATATTTCTGGTGCATGATTAGAGTATCAAGTGAATTTGGTGTATATAATTAAGTTTGAGTCGGAAGTCCTCGATTGGATCAAAATAGAAAAGTTTGGGACCTAATTGATCAATAGGCTAAG
>JAPFFP010092535.1:0-20724 GCA_026153255.1 Solanum medicagineum
CCATTTTTGAAGATGAATTTTTTGTTCACACCTCTAAAATCTACTATAAATAGAGGTGCAAATTCTCATTTATAACACACCAAGAAAACACCAAAAACACCAAGATAAGAGTGTAGTAAAAATGTGAGTTTGAGAGTTGTTTTTGTAATATATTCTTGTGAGTAATAGAAGAAATTTTTTTTTTCTCTCAAATTTGTGTTTACCAGCGCTCAATAGTTCTCATGGGCTACAACATTTATGAATATGGCGCATAAAATAAGTTAAGTGTTGCTCTAAAGGAAATTAGTCATTAAATTAAATTTGTCAGTATTTTAATTTATTGATTATTATTTGTAGTCTTAACATGGGAATTACATAAGTGTTGAATGGGGATTTTGAAATATAAATAGAGGAGTGGAATCACGAATTTTTAGTGGAGTGATTTGTAATTTATTATGATAAGAATAATTCAGATTAGATAGAATTATTTCCATAATAGGAAGCCTCAGAAATAAATTTTGTAGTCCCTACAGTTCCCATATTTAACTAAAACTCAGAATCCTATTTCTTATAAAAGAAGGTTTCTTGTATTTCAAGAAAAGGGGTTTTCCTTCTTCCTTTTGGATTAGAAAGGTCCTCCATAAATAGAGGTTCTCCTAACTTAGAAAATCTACCAGAACACAAGAGAGAAAAGAATTAGTATTCTATACAATACTTGCCCACCCAAGTATGGGCAAGTATTAGCCGCTGCTTCATTTCGTATAGTGATAACGCTTTCTCTTTCTTAGCGCTCCGCCCCCCTTGTATAGTAAGGGCTACTTTGGTTGCGTGGCTTTCTCTTATAGGGTGAGAGAGTTCAATCGTTAATTTGGGATCACTGTAGATTACCGTGGCTTGGAGTCTCGTTGCTTCAAGACATCTGCACACGCTTCAAGAGATATTCCTTGAATTACTTTTTTGTATACTTTGTGTGTAATACGTGTTTGTAATTGTTATTTATTATTCATGTAAGCTATAAGATCCTGGGAATACTTCCCCTGGGTACTATTTTCCAACAATAGGTCCATTCAGCCAACTCAATTGGTGATACCCCAAACACATTCAGGGAGTCATTGAATTGGCACTTAGCTCGTCTAATTGTACAGTCTAGACATGCTCTAGTAAAATGATCATAATTTTTTACTCCAAACTCACAATGAGGCAAACTCTATGGAGATGGAAAGAGACTCAAAGACCTGTAGTTAATAGGTTATGGGCTACCTAACTCTTTATGTGTTGAGAGATATGACCATTTAAAATTGACCCTTACATGAACTCTTACGAAAAACTTAGCTGATAGAAATGTTTTGAACTTAGCTTGATATTTGAGGTTCTTTATGACCCCAAATCACATCCAATACAGTTCACACACTTAGAAAAGAACCTTAAAAGATATGGATAACTTAGAAGTCATTTGATCACGTGATGTTTATAAAATATTATATCGAAACTCAATCGGTAAAGAAGTTTTCAACTCAACTTTGTGTTAGGGAATTCTTATGGCCTTAATTCATCTCAAATCTATTTTCACACTACTCAAGCTCGTTGATGTAGTTGCTTAGAAACGATGGTCGAGATGCTCCATCGGAGGAAACTGCGGTCCTGGTCCTATGGAAGATGAGACGATTTTGGAACTTTCCGTTTTGTTCTCTTAGCTTTTTGTTTTAGTTTTTAGATTTAAACTTTGGCCCCTTTTGGGCTGGATTGGTGATGGGTTGTTTTATTTTAATAAATGGGCTTAGCCCGTCTTTGATTCTCTTTTTTAAAAGAAAATTACTATAATAGCATAAATCGCACTCAAACACATTAAAATCGTGAAAAAGGTTTAGTGGAAGGGCTGAAGTCGTGTGACGTAGTGTGTCGGATCAAAGAAAGAGAAAATGAAAATGTTGGACGAGGTTTTAATTTTCAAATTAGTTATTATGTATTACACTTATGACTAAGCAATTAGAAAGAAATTGAGTTTCATTGCATTTAAGTGATGAGTCGAAATTTTGGGTAATGGATAGTAGAGCATGCAAGATGGGTGGAAAAGAAAAATAAATGAGGTTGTTGAAGAAATGGGATAAATTAAAGTGAAAAGAAATAGATTATTTGAAAATAAAGTAAAAAAAATAAAATAATTAGCGGGCGCGTTGATATTGGTAAGAAAAAAAGAAATTAGGCAGTGTTTGTAACGCTTGTGCTTAGAAAATGTCAAAAGAAATGTATTTGCATGGGTAACGTAACTTGACTTGTTGTTTTGTTCCATAAATATATGTGGTGTTGTTCTTCTTCTCTAACTTCCACCCACTCTCTCTCAACATACAGAAATGGCATTTTTGAAGACTAAAGGAAAGATTTACAGAGCTGCTGAGGATGTTGATCTTGGTCCCAATAGTAATGAATTTTATCTCCAAGCCAACGTCAAAGGTCAAATCTCACCTTTATTTCTCTTTTCTCTTCCATAAATTGTTTAGATGCAGAATTTCAATCTGTCAATTTTTTAGTATCTGGTGAAATGAATCCTTGAAATCAGCTTTGTTTTCAAGTTGATCATTGAAAAATTATATCTAAATAGTGAATGTTCTTCATACATTTTAATCACTCCGCTGTGGAAAAAGAAGGAATTTACGCAGGTAAAACCTGGAGGTGAAAGGTGTATGGTGCATATGTTTCAGCATTTAATGAAAAAAAATCTGGTTCATTCGACACGATTCTTTAACTTAACTAAGTTTATACTTTAGTTTTCCTTTTCCATCATTCAATCACCTTTATTTTATTTCATAGGTAGTTTGGAAGTAATTTATTCATAATTTCACGTTTAATTTATAATTTAAAAAGAAGAGCTAATCTGATGATGAATTATATATGCAAACTTCTACATAAATAATATCATGTATATTAATTAATTAATAAGTAACATGGTATTTGTTTTGTAATTTAGAAATACAACATAATTAATTTAATTGATTTCCCATCAAACTTGGGGAAGCTATTATTTTACTAATACGACTGTAGGTTTGTTGATTATAGTTACCGTAGAATTCTTCAAAATTCAAACTAGGAAACCACAAATAATAAGTTTTTTTCCTTTTTTCTGTTATAGATTGTAGTAAGATTTTTATGAGTTTCGTTTAGTTAATGCTATTCATTATTTTTGTTCATATCTATTATTTCTTGTATTTTCATTATGTCTAACGTAGTATTACATTAAATATGTTATTTTTGTTATCATAAGTTATAACTGAGCAATTTTATAATATATTTATGCGCAGCCCCTCGAATGGCCGGGTTTCTTGTTAAAGTGTTTGCATGGTTGTTGGAAACGCCCCTGTTTGGATCCATCATGCTCTATTTTCTCAAAAGAAATAACCTAATTCATAAGGTATATCAATTTTATCTCATATTCACCCCTATTTCACAATATTTGATTGAATTTTAAAATCTTATCTATGCTACATACATTAAAATGCGTAAACAAATTTTAAATAACTTAAAATATCTAAAAAATTATACCAAATTTGATTGATTCTCTAGATTCCATTTATATCATAAAAATTGAAATTAAAAAAAAAAATGACAAAGACTAAGCTTGTGCCAGCAGAGGCACGTGTGTCTAGTATATATATATATATATATGCGCTCAAGTAGTGTGTATTTTACTAAGAAATAGTTTCATTTGGCAGCTTGTTTCATTTGCCGAGTTGCAAGAGTCACCACTGTATGTTCCCATTCACTGCTATGAAGGTAAGAACTTTTATCGTATAAATAGTATTTCTTCTATTCACAAAAATTGATATGGTTTAATTTTGACATAGAATTTAAGAAAATAAAGGAGACTTTTCAATTTTGTGATTCTAAACTAAAGTTATGTCAACATACAATGTATTATAGACGTATGATCATTACGCTTCAACCGGGCTATTCTATTCCACCTCTTAGAAAGAAAAACACTTAAACAAAAATACTTTAATAGCATGGCGATACATTTATACAAAACTTCTACCCGAGCACACGCAATGAAACCGTAGACAGTCAAGTGAAATCCAATCCACGAAATAATTTGATCTATGGACAGCATCATTGTGGTAAAGATCGTAATGCCAGAGGAATCATTACCACAAGGCATAGAGGGGGAGGTCATAAGCGTCTATACCGTAAAATCAATTTTCGACGGAATGAAAAAGTATTAAAATATCATTTAATCTTGTGACATTAAGTATATACGTAGAAAGCTAAAATTAAAATATTGTCAAAAAAAAAATCTAATTTTATTTTTTAAATAGACTAAAAATAAAAAAAAGATCATTTTTTAAAAAATGAATAGAGTAAATATTTTTTTTCTTTTAAAACACACGCACTTTAAAAAATACCTTCCCACTCTTTAAATTTGAATACAATCATATGGTGTTAGCATATTTGCTTGACCATATATTTACTTGATCAAATATGTAATTCTGTATAATTTAGAGGAAATAATTACGCTTTTCAATTCTAAAGGAAGAGTTGAAAATTAATAATAACTAAATGATTTAATTACAAGGTTAGTTTTTCTTCTTCTTTTGTTTTGTTTTTTGTGTACTTTCTAGATTTTTTGTTTCTTATTTCTTTTTCTCTCTTAATTTTTCATATCTCTCTCTATATATATATTAATATCTAATACAAATAAATAACAGACAATTCTTCGTCAATATGTCTGCTTCTTCATCGTTATTATATGGAATTTGTAAAAATAATTTATGAGTTCATAAATTGAATATTTTCAAAGCAGTTTGGTTATATTTCTTCAGCTGCTTTAATTATGATTTTTCAATATTAACCCTAATAAATTATTTTTGTGAGTTTTTGGGAGCTGCAAAAATAATTTGCGGATTCTTTAATTTAATATTTTCAAAGCAAGTTGATTATATTTCTTCAACTGCTTCAATTATAATTTTACAATATTAGTCATGATCAATTATTTTAGTGGGTTTCTTCATTTAATATTTTCAAAGCAGCTCGATTTTATTTCTTTGAATGCTTCAATTATGATTTTTTATATCAGCCCTGATAAATTATTTTGCAAACAAGTAGGCAGCTTGCTGGCAACCTGGCTGCTTCTTCGCCACTATTATATGAGACCCTCAAAAAAATCTTGTGGGTTTCTTAATTTAATATTTCCAAAGCAATTTCATTATATTTCTTCGACTGTTTTTACGTCTAATGATTAATAACTTAAAAAATTTTAAATGCATATTAAAAATTTATTCACATAAAAAAATTGAGATTAAAAAATATTTATTGGACCTGTGCGAGCACGGGGTTCATGACTAATATATATATATCTTTTATGCCCTTATTTCTATTTTTTTTCAATTGTTACTTTATATGCTTCCACGTAATTTTGTATTAGTTGTTTTTTATTTTCTTCATTTCGCTTAGCTAGGATATCATTCTATTTATTATTATTTGTTAAAAAATAAAAATTAAACGATCTATTTAGTCGAAGGAATGGGTCATCTACAGACTTGGGTTATAATAAGTGATGTCATAAAGTTTAATTTTCGTTTGAATGAGGTTATAGAAAAACTTGGTTTATACCAAGTGCAACAGGAGAAGATTCCTTGAGTTTGTGATTTCTACATCAAAGATAGAATCAATTTCATTTTATTCTTTGAACATTTAAAGTATGGGAAACGATAACCTTTCCACGCATTGAATATTGAATAGCAACAATAGTTTTCTTATATAATATCTTTTTGGTGATTTTCATTTTGAATAAAATTTTTCTTTTTTCTAAATTCTAAGAAGATTAAACTTTATCATCAATACTTAGGGTCTATTTGGAAAGCTACTTGGTAATTGAAATTAATGCAATTATTAGGGAGAAATTATCACCCTAGTAATTACACAACTTAGTAATTACTCTGTCATGTTTGTCCCCCACCATGTAATTATACTGTAATTACAAGTGTATTGTTTGGCTACACGAGTGTAATTACAAGGTTATATGAAACTTTAAAAATAAAAGTTAATAATTTAAAATTAAAAATTTATATTAGATGAATAAGTGTATTTATAAATGATATTAAGTTAAATATTAAATATATATTATTTTGTAAAGTATATTAATTAGTAAACATATATTCTTAATTAATATTATAAAAAATCAACTTATATTTTTTAAATTAGTATATATCAATTAAATTAATTATAAAAACTAAAAACACAAATTTTATGCGAACATCATGAAATGCATATCTGACAAAAATAACAAATATTATAAATATAATGTCATAGTAAAATTGTTAAAATATTTTATTAAAAAAATAATCTATTTAATCTTATTAAAAACAAATGACTTGTAATGTGAAATGTCGAGTCAATATTATAAAAACAAATAAAACTAAAAATATAACATAAGTTTTAAATTCAAAATAGAAAAATTAACATAATACTCCTATGCCAAATGTCAATACAACGTACATAAATATGATTTAAAAGAAAAAGAATACATATATTTATAAATTTATCCAACAACAAATTCGACTTTAATTTAAAAATTAGAATGCTAATAAAATCATGCTAACGAAAAAAATAAAGTTAGAATAGATAGATAAATAAAAAAAAGATAATACGAAAAATTGCATGGAATCACATGATATATAAAAGTTGAGAATGAGAATGAAATGAAAAATAAATATAATAAAATAAAATGTAGTTTTAGAAAAAATTAGAATAATAAAAATAAAAAAAATTTAAAATTATCAAAATAAAAAGTAATTTAAAATGAAAATGAAAAATAAAAATAAAAGAAAGAAATTAAAAAATAATCAGCATGTTATTTCCAGCAATTCGCAACCTTCCTTATGAATTACCAGCAATTCGCAATCTTCTTTAAGTCTTGCCTCTTGAACAAAACTTTTAGGGATCACATTTCCCTTCTCTTAATAGTCATTTTTCTTGTAGTGTTTGATATATATATATATTTTAAAAACAAATAACTTGATACGTGAAAATTTACATATTGAGTCGTAGATTAATAATAAATTTTATATGCTTTGACATTTGAGATTAATGTGCAGCCAAAACATTTGTAAGAAATGATGTTATATAAAAATGATGAAATTAGTGTGTTGATTTTTCTTAACATTTATTTTTGAAAATGTATAAATGGTGATAAAAAAAAATTAATAATGGTCAGAATTATCCTATTTGTGCAAATTATCCATTATTTAGAGAAGATAGTTGTAAATAAATGAGAAAATTAAGGAAAAGATAATTATAAATCAAATTTCATAAATAAAACCTTTAATTTAGATGTGATTTTAGTACAGTTAAAAAAAAGAATATAAAGTGAGAGGTTATGTATCTAATAATTGGAGAGGAAAGAAGAGAATAGGGATTTTTGTTAAAAAATAAAAATTAAACAATCATAAGTTCAACAGAGTGAAATAGTGTAAACTATTGCCTATGAGGCAGATATTATTTTTTTAACATGTGAGCTAAGTTCTGGCTTTAAGGAAAAAGTTATTGTATTCCCTATAAGTTGAAGTTAGTAAAAATAATGTCAAATATTGCCCATCACCGCAACTTATTCTTTGAACCCCCCGGGCTAAGACAAGCCTATAAAGTAAGAGTGGTAAACATCTTATAAATCAATAGATGATGTGGTAGTGTCAAGTGGTGTCCATGTGGCTTAACTTGTTGTTTCGAAGTTCTTGGACTGACAAGTGTTATTTACTTCTCGGACAATAATTATAAAGTATCTCATAAATCAAAATTAAAAGTGATATTGCCAAGTCTTTTCCATGAGGCTTAACTAGTTATTTTGAAGTCCCTAAGCTAAGAAGAAAGAGTTATATATATATAATAAATCAAGACACAATATAGAAGTGTCAATTCTCGTCCATGAGTGAAGTTCTTGGTCTAAGTCTTAACTCTAAGGCAAGAGTTATAAAACATCTCATAAATCATAATATAATGTAGTAGTGTTAAGTCTTGCCTGTGGGACTTAACTTTTTGTTTGGAATCCTAGGACTAACAAGTATTAACTCTAGGAAAATAGTCATAGAATATCTCATAAATTAAAACACTATGTGATATCATCAAGTCTTGCCTATGGGGCTTCACTTGTTGTTTTCAAGTCCTTGAGATAAGAGGCAAGAGTTATTGAACATATGATAAATCAAGACACAATTTAGTAGTGTCAAGTCTTGCCTCTAAGGCAAAAATTACAAAAGCATCTCATAAATCAATACGTAATGTGGTAGTGTCAAATCTTGCCCATGAGACTTGAGTTGTTGTTTTGAAGTCCTTGGACTAACAAGTCTTATCTCTAGGGCAATAGTTATAGAGTATCTCATAAATCAAAACAAAATGTGACATGTCAAGTTTTATCCATGGAGCTTAACTTATTGTTTTGAGTCCTTGGACTAAGAGACAAGAGTTATATATATGATAAATCAAGACACAATATAATTGTCAAGTCTTTTCCAAGGGCTTAAGCTTATTCTAAGTCTTGCCTCTAAGGCAAGAGTTATAAAGCATCTAATAAATTAAGATATAATGTGATAGTGTCAAACCTTGCCCTTAAAACTTAACTTCTTATTTGGAAGTCCTTAGGTAAGAGGCAAGGGTTATAGATTGTATAACAATGTCAAGTGTTATCCATTGGGCAGAACTTTTAAAGTTTTTAGTCTAAGCTTTGCGTCTAAGATAAGAGTTATAGAGTATCTCATAAATTGAAGCACAAAAAGAACTTTGTGAACTCTTGCCAATGAGACATAACTTGTTCTTTGAATTTTTTTATGTTAAATATTGCCTCAAAAGTAATAGTAATAGAGTATTACGTAAAATTTCAAACCATATATATTTACAATAATAAATATGAAAAAAATTTATCTTAAATCTTGACTCTTAAATTTTTAAAAATTATTTTATTTAAAAGAAACATAAAATGAATATTGTTTATAGTTTCATAATTAAAAAAGAGAAAAAAGATAAGAGAAAAAAGAAAAAAATAGAAGAATAATACAAGAGAAAAAGAAAGAGATATGGAAAAAAAACACGTAACAAAAATTCAAAGGAGAAAAAAGAAGGAAAAACAAACATAGGAAAAAGAGTGAGAAATGAGTAAAAAAAGTGAAAAAAAATAATTTTTTTAGTTTTATATAATTATCAAAATATAAACTTCTTTTATTTTGGTAGATATAGAAGGCAATTTTATCCAAAGAATTTTTATTAAATAAATGAAGAACATTTTTACAAGATATTTTCTATGAGAGGTAATTTATCGAAATACCTTTTTTTAAAAAAAAAAATTTGAACTTAACCCTAAAAATATCATTATTCCAAAAAAAAAAAAGAAGAAAAATCTCATTAAAAAAAAATTGTATGACGGTAGTTGTCGTTCTCATTCAATAGGTGGACCTTCAAATGCTAAAGAGGCAAAGTGGAATAAGTAAAGTATTTATTATATTAACTTAAATTAGGCACAAGCTACTATTTAGGCGTAAAACATTTATTTCTTATATTACTTTATTTTACTATGTATTAATAAGAAAATAAGGCAACAATTTCTGATCATAGCTATTTGTTTTTCGCCTTTATTATATGGGATTAATAAAAAATATTTTGTAGACTTTTTAATTTAATTTTTTTAAAACAGTTGCATATTGATGTGCCTGTTTCAATTACTTCATAATATTTTTTTAGTTGCTTCAATCATAATTTTAAAATAATTTTTAAAATGTAGATAAAAAATCTATTGATATTACATAAATTACTACTTATTAATAAGAGAATAAGGGAGCAAGCTTCTGGTCGCAGCTGCCTGCTTGAGCAGCTTCCGATTATCCTGCCTGCTTTTTTGCCTTTATTATATGGGGCCAATAAAAAATATTTTGTGAACTTTTTAATTTAATCTTTTCAAGGCAGTTGCATGTTGACGCGTCTGCTTTAGTTACTTCATAATATTCTTTTAGCTATTTCAATAATAATTTTATAATAATTTTTGAAATATAGATAAAAAATCTATTGATGTTATATAAATTGAGACTAAAAAATAATTTATATTGCAGCCTCTGGTGAGCCAAGAAAAAATAATTTGTGGGTTTTTTAATTTAATCTTTTCAGGGTTGCTGTGTATTGACATGTCTACTTCAACAACTTCATAATATTTCATTAGATGTTTCAAATATAATTTTACAATATCTTCTAAAATATATAAGAAAAATCTATCGATTTCACATAAATCTATACTAAAAAATAATTTATATTCGACTTCCAGTGAGCGAACAAAAAATATTTTGTGGGCTTTTTAATTTAATCTTTTCAAAGTAACTGTGTATTAACATGTCTGGTTCAACGACTTCATAATATTTCTTTAGCTGCTTCAATTAGAATTTTACAATATCTTCAAAAATAGTAATAAGAGAATAAGACAGCAGCTTCTGGTCGCATTGAGCTGCGTGCTTGAGCTGCTTCCGGTTGTCCCACCTGCTTCAGCTGCCTGCTTCTTCGCCTTTATTATATGGGACCACTAGAAAATATTTCGTGGACTTTTTAATTTAATCTTTTCAAGGCAGTTGCGTATTGATGTGTCTGCTTTAATTACTTCATACTATTTTTTTAGCTGCTTCAATTATAATTTTGTAATAATTTTTGAAATATAAATAAAAAAATCTATTGATGTTACATAAATCGAGACTAAAAAATAATTTATATTGCAACCTCCAGTGAACCAACAAAAAATAATTTGTGGACTTTATAATTTAATCTTCTCAAGCCAGTTGTGTATTGACATATCTGCTTCAACAACTTCATAATATCTCATTAGCTGTTTCAATTATAATTTTACGATATCTTTTAAAATATATAGGAAAAATCTGCCGGTGTCACATAAATCAAGACCAAAAAATAATTTATATTGCAGCTTTCGGTGAGCCAACAAAATATTTTTTGTTGGCTTTTAATTTAATCTTTTCAAAACAACTATTTATTGACATATCTGCTTCAACGACTTCATAATATTTCTTTAGCTGCTTCAATTATAATTTTATAATATCTTCAAATATATATAGGAAAAATCTATCGATGTTCCATAAATTGAGACTAAAAAATAATTTACATTGGGTCTGTGCTAGCACGGGCCTTCACCACTAGTATTAATAAGAGAATAAGGAGAGCTGCTTTTGGTCGTAGCTGCCTGCTTGAGCAGCTTCCGATTGTCCTACCTGCTTCAACTGTCTGCTTCTTCGCCTTTACTATATGGGCTCAATAAAAGATATTTTGCTGCCTTTTTAATTTAATCTTTTCAAATCATTTGCATATTGACGTGTCTGCTTCAATTATTTCATAATATTTATTTAACTGCCAATTATAATTTTAAAATAATTTTTAAAATATAGATAAAAAAATTTCTATCAATGTCACATAAATCGAGACTAAAAAATAATTTATATTGTTTGCTTGGTTGAGCAGCTTCCGGTGGGCCAACAAAAAATAATTTGTGGACTTTTTAATTTAATCTTTCCAAGGCAGCTGTATATTGACGTGTCTGCTTCAATTACTTCATAATATTTCTTTTAGCTACTTCAATTATAATTTTACAATATATTTTTAAAATATAAATAAAATATCTATTTATATCACATAAATTGAAATTAAAAAATATTTTATATTTGATGCTAACACGAGCTTTCGACGCTAGTAAATAAATGAATAAAGCAGCTAATTGGTTACAGGGGGGAAATTAGAAGAAGAAAATCAATCTCCAAGGGAACAAGTCAGGCAGGCGCTGGGAAATATAGGAGCTCCAAAGTCTCTATACAGCTTCAGTAGGTGGACCATATTGGATTATTCAACTGCTTACAATTCCAAACTTATTACACCCATCAAGGTATTAATTATTATTGCTTTTCTTATTTCTATTTTTATATTTTCTCATTTCTGGCATGTCGTACATACACTGTTCTTTTCGTTGTGAGACTTGGTATTATAATTTTGAGGTGTTATTTATTCATCTTCTATTTAAAATGGTATGATGTAAAGAATAACCCGTAAAGTTAAAATGTTAAAATAAATTTAGAAGGAATTTTATGCGTTTTTCTATTAAAAAATAATAATACAAAATATATATAGGAATATATTGTATGACAACAAAATACTGTGATATTTAAATCACAAAAAACACAGATAAGAAACAAATTTTATTAGTATTAATTAAAGCTCTAATATATGATTATACAAAGTGAGAGTAATAGGCAGTGATAAATTTATGAACATATCTCAATGCATGCAATAAAAACTAATTCATAAAAGTAGAAGTATATTTTATAACAAAATCCTAAAAGACCTATCTACTAATATTCTAAATAAATTTTGAATTATAATGTAGAATATATATTCTATTAAGATTATCAAAACTCATTTATCTATTTAGACAATGAAGAGTAAGAGAGAAGTGAAACATAAATATACGAGCTTGCGTGCCGGCGCATGCGCCCCGCGCATATATATATATACATGAAAATAATAATTTTAAAAATTAACATTATATTTTGTGACAAATTCATATATATATATACATGAAAATAATAATTTTAAAAATTAACATTATATTTTGTGACAAATTCATAAAAATATTCTTCTACTTATAATGTTAGTGAACTTAAATAAGAACTTATAAATAGTTAAATATCTAGGTACAAGAAATAAATATCGTATAACATAAAAAGATATTAAGATGGAGGATTTAATAGGGGTAAGGGGAGAGTCTATTGTTTAGAGTGGGGGGAGGGGGGGGGCAGAGTTTAATTTTTAAAGCAAATTTACCGGATGTTTCACGATTCAATTTCTCAAGTGATGACGGCATCTACTATAACCCGCCAGTAGGTTTGTTGACAAATAACTCAGAACGACAAATAATAGGTTCAAGGATAGAAACTAAACGAAAGCAACTAATTTAAAGGACAACAAAAGATAAACTGAAAGCAAGCCATACCTATACACATACACACACACACACATTAATAATAGATCCCTCCTAAAATCTGAAAAATCACATATACAAGCTACTAACAAAAGAGTACAAGTTTCAAAAGTGGACCAAAATAAATACTTTCAAAAATACAGACTTGTCAAATAATAGAGTACTAGTCACTTGATACAGAATTAGACAAGTATGATATAAGACCAAAATATATACATACAAAAACTAGACTTTTCTCACCACTCACCTCCGAATCTAGCTATTGCAGACTCGATGCCAACACTAGCAGTTGTTCTTGGACCTGCATCGTGAAAATAAATGCATAGTATAGTATGAGGTGAAAACAATTGGTAAATAGTAGACACCATAGGCCAACTAAGAAAGAAAAGTAAAGTTAAATACTTGAATTTAACACAATAGAAGTCAAGAACAAAAAATAAGATAGAAATGTACAGAAGTATAATAAGGACAGAAAAGAACTAAGTACAACTAACCAAACCTGGGGCCCATAAGCACAGAAGGTAGATTCGTGTGCAAGTTTTAGTAAAAATTTGAATGGACCCCTAGAAACTCTATAAGTAAACAGAATAACTATACCATGACCCATGAATAACGAAACAAGGTAAAATTCCAATCTAGAAGGTGTGTAGCACGGACCTCGAATTGCTGATAGAATGTCCAAAAGTATCAATAGAATTGGACCTCTATGTTCCCTAGAGGATATGATTGCCAAAAATGAAAATCACAGATCCTGAACCTTGAACTATTGTCACGACCAAAGTCTAGGGCTTAGCCACAACACGATGAATGAGATCCTATAAGGAACCTCAGACTAACCTCTTAGCATATATCAAGCCTTCAAGGTAAATCAAAGAAGAATGCATAAGCCTATGATAACTCTTAACGCAAGGAAGATCATCACATAAGAGTGTACAAGTTTGAAACTGAATCAATATATTGGTCCAATAGATGCCTTTGCTCATGACATAATAGACAGACCTTGGCTCACCCTGAACATAAAGAAATGTTATCTCTAGTACATAGACATGACATGAAAAATAAGATAGATGGTCTTGTTCTCGAAACATTAGGACTTACCCAATCTGGGTCGTCAAAGTATCTAGATCAAGCCATAGGGATTGATAATATGATTACTTGCACCTATATTATGATAGAATGCATAATGTATACACTAGTACATTTGAATATACTAAGTATGCAGGCATGCAATATAAAGAAAATATAATGAAAACCTGCATGAAAATGTCACATGATAACCATATTACATGAATAGATATAATTATGCAAAAGTAAAAATGTTTACATCACCATGCATTCCTTCATTTCATCATGAGTTTATAGAATTATTCATAGTTCATACATGCTTGCATTTATAAAGTCCTTCCTTGCTTGATTATGTAAAGAGAGGGTTGTACCCATCTTCATTGATACACTGTGTAAAGGGATGATTGTGCTCATCCTCATCAATACACACATAGCTCATGACATGACTATGTATAGGAAAGGTTGTAGCTATCTTCATCTATATATTCAAATAGTGTAAAGGGAGGTTGTGCCCATCCTCATCAATATGCATGAAAGCTTATACATGATTGTGCATAGGGAAGATTGCGCCTTTCCTCATTTCTACATATGAATAGTGTAAAGGGACGGTTGTCCTCATCCAATCAATAAACCCAATATCTCATACATGGATGTGTATAGGGTAGGTTATGTTTATCCTCATCTAAGCACACAAATAGTGTAAAGGGAGGGTTGTGCCCATCCTTATAAATACACACACGATCCATACATAATGATGTACAGGGAAGGTTGTACTTATCCTCATCATTACACCATAAGTTACACATGATAGTGTTTACTCACTCGTACTAAAAGTCATGTCACATTGATATTCATGTAATTCATGTTCATATAGAAGTTGTCACGACCCAAGCCTCGGGCCTAGACGTAACTGGCGAATGGGGAACCCGAAGGAACCCCAAACAAGCCACATAGAATATTATTACACATCCTTAGTCGCGGAACAATTAAATGACATGTAAAGAATAGAAATAAGGGAAAAAGGGGCTAAGGGAGGACTTGTAATAACATAGAGTCAAGAGATATTAGAATCAACTCATGGAATAAATACATAGCTCTGTCTAACAACACCGAAGATCATGTTGGACTTTACTTCACGTGGCATGTTGGACTCCGAAGATCATTTCAAAACCTTAGTACTCTGATAACAAGTTTGTAACGACCTAAGCCTATGGCCTAGTTGTAACAGAGTGAATGAGATCCCCTAAGGAACCTCAAACTATCCCCTTAGTGTATAATCAAGACTTCAAGGTAAATCAAAGAATAATTCATAAGCGGAAGCATAAACTTTTCATAACTCATAACGCAAGGAAGATAATCGCATAAGAGTGTACAAGTCTGAAACAGAATCAATAAATAGGACTAAGAGATGCCTATACTTATGACATAAGATGGGGGCTCAGAAAGACTTGGCTCACACTAAACATAAAGAAAAGTTATCTCTAGTACATAGACACGACATGAAAAGTAAGACAGATGGTCTTATCCTCGAAGCATGACGACTCACCCAATTTGAATCGTCAAAGTATCTAGATCTAACTATGGGGATGGATAATAGGATCACCTCCACCTGCATTATAATACAATGTAGGCATATAACATGCATCACTACGTTTTAATGTACAAAGTATGCGGACATGCAACGTAAAGAAAATATAATGAAAACCTAAATGACAATGTCACATAATAACCATAGTACATAAATAGCTACAATTACGTGAAATTAAACATGTTTACTTCACTATAAGTTCCTACATATCATCATCATTCTATAGAATTAGTCATTGTCCATACACACTTGCATTCATACAGTCATTCCTTGCTTGATTATGTAAAGGGCGAGTTGTGCCCATTCTCATTAATACACCCTGTAAAGTGAGGGTTGTGTCTATCCTCATCAATACACATATCTCATAATATGATTGTGTATAGGGAAGGTTGTACCTATCCTCGTCTATATATTCAAATGGTGTAAAGGGAGGGTTTACTCATCAATACACATGAAAGCTTATACATGATTGTGCATAAGGAATGTTGTGCCTTTCCTCCTTTCTACATATAAGTAGTGTAAAGGGAGGGTTGTGCCTAAACTCATCAATGCACCCAATATCTTGTACATGGATGTGCATAGGGTAGGTTGTGCCCATCCTCATTTATGCACACAAATAATGTAAAGGAAGGGTTGTGCCCATCCTCATCAATACACACATGATCCATATATGATGCTCTCAAGAGAAAGTTGTACCTATTCTCATCATTACACCATAAGTCATACATGATAGTGTTTACATACTTATACTAGAAGTCATATTGCATTACATTCATCTAATTCATGTTTATGTAGAAGTCTTGTTCATATCATCTTCAAACCGTGCCGTATTAGTACCCAAACTCATGCATTACTCATGTTCCTAGATTCATGCTCAATTCATGTTCATATTCATCCAATCAAGCGCAAACTAATTTCAGATTCATAGATTCATACTCAATTCATACTCACATTCTAAGTAGATTTATGCTCATAGTCAAATTCTTATGTAAAAGCCTAGTTCATGCATGATCATGTATGAGATGTGAGAGTAAACATGGGTACACAAAATTTATATCTAAAACATGATAATAAAATGAAAACATGTATAATACATTAAGAAATAAACATTTGAATCATACTTGAAATTACCCATGCATAAAAATTAATAGTTCATAAGGACATGCAAGTTCAAATCTCATGAAATTCATGTAAATCAATAGGATAAGACTTGATTCATGCCTAAATAATCATTTGAATACAACCTACATCATAATTCTATCAATTTGAAGTCAAAACATGAAAATTATACTTGAATCATACTTTAAAACCATGAAAATAGATGAAGAGATTTGGGCTCCAAGGTTGGAATGAAATCAAGGATGAATCTCGCATACCTAATGCTTGAAAACAAAGAGATAAGATGAAATAAACTTGAACTTGAAAACCCCAATTGAATCCTTAGCTTGAATCCTCGAACTTTAGGCTTGAGGGTATTTTAGGACTAGAATTCGAGAGATTAAGTGTTAGACATGCATGAGAGTTTATGAAATGAGTAAGGACTAATATAGGGGTGTAAAGCAGTGAATAAAAGTCCCAAAAGGCTTTGAGGTTGGCGCTAATTACTGAAAAGACCCACTTAAAATAAGGCTTAAAAGTGGCATGTGTGCCCTGCACGACACGCCCTACTAGTCGTGGTATGCACCACGTGTGGGACAATTGTGCCGAAATAGTGGGGGACTTGTGAAGGGCACTCTTCACGAGTACACCACAGCTCGTGGTGTGCACCACAGACTGTTGTGTGCTCCATGGTGGGCACACCTTCAAGGCTCCCTTAATGTAGCCTAGGAACAACAACAAAAGGGGCTAAGGTCACCTCCACGATGCACTTCACGGGCCGTGGAGGGGTCCTTTGAGGGCACTCTTGGCCAAAAACCTTTCGAATTGATTTTTCAAGAAATCTCATGACCTTACAGAGTTCGGGCACTTACAACTGCAGATGAAATCTTCCAAATGAATTATTATAAATAGGTCAATATGTATCGACTCCATAGAGGATAATGATGATCCTCTAGAATTAAAAACTACTAAGTCCAGACCTTTCATTGCTTATGAAACCTCTTAAAAATAAATTAATAAGATGTTGCTAAGTATCCCTATATCGACTTCCATCATAAAACCACCATAGAACATCGTTCACACTCTCTGATAATCTAAGAACACTCCATGTCCAGACAAAATTCAATCTTAATCACCAAATGGTGCTCAATATCGTAATTATGAATCACAAGAGCCATAGAAATGGGGTTATGAATCAAAGGTCATTGAAGCTGAGTTGTCACCTAACTAAAGGTTGGCTCTATCATATCTGAATCTGTTACATCAGTCTACGGGGAGCTAAGTTGTCCAATATGACATCATACTAAGTATAAGGCCTATCGACTCCAAAATGTGAAAGCCTATGGAAAGACTAGTCTAAGCCTAGACTAAGGCCAAACATACTCAAATCAATGACGGAAACCAAATATTACACATGCCACAAGGTAAGGGTGATCAAAACACAAGAACAAGATGTACTCAAAATACTCGAAAAATAACCTAAGGCATGGTTTCTAGATAATTTAGCATGATCAACTAGCTACCTACCCCAAATTCACACAACTCAACATACAATTACATATTTAAGTTCAATCTAAGGACTAGAAGTTGTAGCCTACCTAAAAATAGACCACCCACGCTTTAAATCATAATGTTGGAGCTTTTCTATCCAGTACGGCTTCAAAATGTTGCCACACTATCAAAAATAGAATTATAATGTCCAATTATTTAGACACTAAAAATATGTAAACGGAGATGAATCAAAATCTGATTCCAAAACACAAATATGAGATCTACACTAAAAAATCTATAATTACCATTGGAAAAAGTCCTAATTAGCTCCCTAAACTTGTATCACAAAATGAAACACAACTCAAAGCTCAAAACAGCCCTAACAAGCCTCTTAAAAAATAACTTTCATTAAAGCTAAAAGAAAGAAGGGTTGGCAGCCCTTTTAGGGCCAAAATTACCTCAAGCAATGATCCCTTAACAATCTCCAAATATTTTATCGCATTCCCATGATCATCTCAAATGCACAACACTTGAAATCAAGACATCGAAGGGACAAGAAATATCCCTTCAAGAATGCTGTCAGAGGCCTGCAAACACGAAGGCTAAAGAACCAAAGGGTCACGATCATGGCCAATGGCCTCTGAATTCGAAGGCCAAGCAGCTTGAGCTTTTGTCAACGTGACCAAGGTGTCTTATAAATGCGAAGGTCAGCACATGGATGCCCCATCTGGATGTATATCAATTGGTTTGAATCAGCGGGTGCTTGGGATTCGTTTAGGACCCCATGTGCATAAATAAATTATGCTATCCTATCGAATTTGACATTTCATACATAACAAAAAGGTCAGAATTTCCAATGGACGTTGTTTTGATGTAGGTTCCACCTTTTCATATGTATAGAGCCTACTGCATACTCCCAAGATTTACCAATAGATGAGAAGTAGTCTTCTACAAGTCTGGTGCCATAGTAGGTGCGACTAGTGGTTGTGTTGGTCCTAGCCCCATCGAATAGGGAGGAATAGGAGCAACACAGTACTCCTATGCTTTCGTCGTAGCCTTATCTCTATCTCGAGCTGATGCTACAGTCCTCACACGACCTTGTTGTTGACCTCCACCCCAAGCTGGGTCTCTATCTGCAGGCCCCAGTGAGTCATAATAGGTACCATCATGACTCAAGGAATTGTGTCGTTACAAATTAACAATTGAGACCCCTACTCTAAATCAGTGTTTTAAAAGGAATTATTGGGACATGTCCTAGGGCATGACATACCAAAAACATTTTAGGGAAGATGAAAAACGTAAATCCATAAGAAGTACTCCCTAAAATTTGGAGTGTAAGATGCAGGCATAAAGCATAAGTCATGGCATAAAAGCGTAATATTTGGGTGTTAAATTTAATTTTTGTATCATTTTAAAAGTATTTTTTGTTGTAAATTATTTTATTTATTATTAGTATGATGATATTTATATTTTATGTTATCGTACTGTTGAACTTCTAAAATATATAAATAAAGAAAACAACTCGTACAAAATGATAAAGTCATAAATATTTTTTAGATAATTATGCCTTAATTGATGGGATAGAAATTTATAGCACTATGTTCGTGAGGTGACTTCATTCATTTATTGTCATTGCTCTTATTCTTCTTCTTCTTTGAAATATACAAATAATAATCAGTAAAATATTAGTTGAGGGAGGTAAGAACTAGTAGATGCGGAGATTGATGAATGATGATGCAATGGATGATAATTTTATTTTTAAGTTATCTCGATTATTATTATTTTTTTTGACAGCTTTCTTAAATAATAATTATAATATTCTTTCTATACTATTAGTAATTTATTTAAATTTATCAGCAAAATTATTAAAAATTTTATTTTTACTTATTTTCATAATAATAAAATTATAAAATTGAACATACATGAAATATATATGCCCTAGGCCCATGATACTCATTCTCCATTGTTTCGAGTTTTATGCCTCAGCCCGTACCCACAACTTTTAAAACACTGCACCAAAGATAAAAGATTAGTTGAATTTATGACTCTAATGATGATTTTGGTACGAAGGAAAATGTTTTCATGGAAATTGTTTTCTAGAAAAATTTTTCTGCAAAACATGTTGGTTTCTAACTTATTTTCTCATGTTTGGTTAGTGAGTAAAAAATATTTTCTAGAAAATAGTTTTCATTGTTCAGTTAGAGAATGACAATATATTTTTTAGAAAGTATCTTTTATTATCGGCTAAAGAGTTGAAAATGTTTTTTAGGAAAATAGTTTCTAACATGAAAATCAACCTCGATTCAGGAACTGACCTCAACACCTAATGCGAAACCCAACTCAGCTTTGACTCAAGATTTGACTTTAAAACTTAGAATCGGTCCCCACTTTCAAATCGAAATCCGACCCCTACCCGACTCTAGATATGACTTTTAAACAATTTAATTTTTTCTAAAATAATTTAATTTTTTTTTTGGGGGGGGGGGGGGCGCGTGGGGGGTGGTTTGGC
>JAPFFP010092563.1:0-20722 GCA_026153255.1 Solanum medicagineum
TCCTTGGGAGAAGGCATCCTAGCATTAGCAACCCGTGCATTAGAACCTTAGCCCTGTTGGAAGCAATTATAACCACCACCCTTGGAGTTGGAGAACCCACCATCATAACGGGCCCTCTTAGGGTCATGCACCCTCTTCTCCTTGAGCTTATGTCCTTTGATATATTCCACACATACCATGAGCCTAGAGATGTCCATATCCCGAATAAGCATAGTCGTACGACATTTCTTCATAATCAAAGTCAAAGATCCCAGAAATGAACTTCTGCATTCTTGTAGGGGGGTCAGCCACAAACGTAGGAGCATACTTTGAGAGCTTTGTGAACTTGAGGACATAGTCCCTCATACTCATACCACCTTGCCTGAGGTTGATAAACTCAGTCATATTGGCTTCCCAAAGCTCAAGTGGGAAGAAACGATCCAAAAATGCAAATTTGAACTCTTCCCAATTAACAACATTACCACATACCCTCTCCATCAACCATTGATTGTACCACACCTGAGCCATATATTTAAACTGATACACAGCCACCTCAGCTTTATCTACATAAATATAGTCAATGCCTTAGTGAGCTCATCAATAAACTCCTGAGCATCCTCATCAGCCTTTGACCCATAGAACTCCGAAGGATTCATCTGGGTGATGAAATTTCTCACCCTAGAGGCCAGAGTGGGATTTCGAGGAAGATTATCCTGCCTAGTCTGAGTAGTCACCACCTGGATAAGCATAGAAAAGGCTCTATGGAATTCACCACTAGAGATAGGCTCTTCCATAGGCCCGTGGTAAACTTGGTCCTCACAAGCCGGGGCTGATCTTGGTAGGAGAGCTTTTCGTGGAGGCATCTTCTGTAGTGCAGCAAGGACACCATCAAGATAAGGAAACTATAACATACGAACCAAAGCACCACATAAGACATGAAGAAATGAGACAATTCCTAAAACGCCATCATAGCCTCCCACTCATAAGCATAGTGCACTTTACACCCACGAATAAGACTTTACGCAACGCAGTATGTTGGACTCCAAGGATCATTTACGAATCTGATGCTCTAATACCAAGCTTGTAACGACCCAAACCTAGGTCTAGGAGTGACATGGCGAATAGGAACTCGAGAGTCCCCAAACAAGCTTCAAAGTATCCATATTCACATCATCGATTTGGAAGTGTAAATGAATAGTAAGTACGTAGTTCTAAGAGAAGGTAAAATAGGACTCACGCTATGGGGATATCATAGGGAAAATGGAGTGACACAGATTCAGATAACACGTAGCACATAAATACTAAGGGGCAGATAAGTATGACTCACTCTATGGGGGGCAATTTAGGGACTTAGGATCTTTCACATCATATCATATAAACATATCATAATACTCATAGCCAATCCACATAATAATAACCAATAGGTAGCCATATCAATAAACATAATCTCCTAATACAACACTTAGCATATAAATGTAAAAGAGTTTACAAGATGTCCAACAATGCCTCTAGTCATAAGATAGGACAGGGATCAAGACATACCCCAGCTCACCTAAAAGTAAATAACATAAACCAAAGCATCATAGCTAGAGGAATGATGGTTGGTCCTTGGAAGATAGGACTCACCACAACAAGTAATCTCAAGATCTAAGCTAACCATCGTATGGTGGATGAAGGTAGTCCTCGGCCCCTATATGGTTAGATCATGTAGGCAAAAAATATTTCTTAGTACCGTTTGAATGTACAAAGTATGTGGCCATGCAATGCATATGACTTATCATACCTGCATTCACTGTTAGATGATAATGGCACATACTACAGAAAGAGATATATAGCAAGAATATAGTATACAATATGCCATGAAACCAATGATGCATGAAATGCACTAATGCTTATATATAGTGGGGATGGACTATAACCGACAAATCGAACTCGTGCAAGCTATTGAGTGAAATTAGTCCGATGAAGACCTCCTATCAATAAGAGAAGATTACTTGCCAAAGGTAATATACATCACACATTACGACCCCATTTAGGTGGATGGACACCTTCCTTATGAACCAGTCATTTCAGAAGGATTTCCAATATCATATCATATCAATAAATATATAACCATACCTTACGACCCGATCATTTTGGTGATGGCTACCATTCCTATACTAGCACATAGATCAAGAAAAGGGAGAGGACCCTTGAAGATAGCCCTGACACCCCCAATCCGTCGGTGCTATGTCAAAACATCCCATGAGAATACTTATACATATACATTCTTTCAAAAGAGGCAATAGTCATTTCAAATCATTGCAATGCACATTTAGGCTTAAAAGCTTAACACCTTCCATAGTCATTCATACTTAGGCTCAAAAGCCAAATCATAGTTCATAATCATGCTTCTCATGCATAAGAATAGCTCATGCATATAACAACATGGTGCAAGCACCCAACATACTCAAAGAGCCATTAACAATAGACATTTATGTGATCACATTCTTGTCATAACTAACATCTTATCAAAATCAATTACATAATCATAATTGGGCTTAACCCACTTTATAATTTTCATAAAATTCAATGCTCATGAATGCATATTCCATGAATGATATGTGAATAGCAATGGGTACTATAGATTCAATCTAAATTCAACAATGTAATATGAAGTCAAGTAAATCCATAATTAAAATCTACATTCAAATCATAATATAAATTAGTCATGGTTAGATCAAACTTTGAACGGACAATGCATATTCAAGTATTCATAATAATCAAGTAATTCAACATATTAGGGCTTAAAGCATAGCCTATACTTCAATAGAATTTAATACACAATAATCTTCAAAACCCATATTTAAAGTAAGAAAAATTTCATGAAATTCAAGTGAAAATAGCTTGGGTCTTCTTGGTCCTTCTTGGTTGAAAGGGACCAAGAATCAATTCCACATACCTTAGCAATGAAGAAGATTCAAGAAGAAATTTAATGAAGAAAGGAGTTTTCCCTTGATTCTCAAGTTTTATCTTGACAAGAGCCTTTGAGAAAGTTCTTAAGGAAAGTTCAATACAATTCTAAGTGCAAGGAATGAATGGATGAAAGGAAAAAAGTATAGGTCATTTGAATGTCTTTAGGTAGCAGACAAAGTCACAAAATACCTTTAGGATAAACCATAATTATGAAAATGTCATTAATGAAACGAGTAGAAAATTTTGAAGTTAATGCCTCAAAGAGGGGGTATATGGTCCATGAGGCACTATACGGACCGTATACTTGCCCGTTGTCTAACTCTTATGAACATTTTCACCTGATGAAGGTCCAAAACGGTAATCTCAAACTTAGAAAAATTTAATAGTCACCCCACACGGAAGGTGGTGTGGACCTTACCAAGCCATATGGTTCGTGTACCCCTCCATACCACCTCATTTAGGAAAAATTCTCCATGACGAAGTTCTGAGATAGTGATCCAATACTTAGAAAAATTTCACTACGACACCCATACGGAAAGGTCTCACAAACCATGAAGCACCAAATGGTCTGTGAGAGGGGTCGTACCACTTGCCTTGGGCTCAAAACTGTGGAGTCTCAAGTCTAAGCCTACCATATGGTCAACAACACGACCCGTGTAGCCTCACACGGACCGTGTGGGGTCCAAGTATGGTATGCCTTGGTCTCAAACTCCACATTAAGGCCTTAAATCCCCCACATAAGGCCAAGGGCCACTTCAAGGAGGCCCCACACGGTCCATATAACACCACACAGACCCGTGAAGGCTTCCATGAAGCGTCACCTTGGTCTAAAACTTTTCGAAACATTTTCAAACTCCATTGAAGTCGTACAAAGTCAGGGTCCTTACATTAAATATAGATATAGATGGAAGTTTAACGGGATGGGGAGAAATATTAAATGCCCAAACAAGTAAATATAGTAATAAAAGTGAAGAAAAAATTTGTGCATACTAGGGTGGAAAGTATAGAGAAAAGGGGAACATGAGTAGTATATATGTGGAAATCTTAGCAGTAGTATATGGGTTAAATAGTTTTAGATTATATATTTTGAACAAGGCTGAAATATTAGTCAGAACAGACTACAAAGCAATTGTTAAATTTCATCAAAAAATAAATGAAAAAACAAATAGTAGACACAGATGGCTTTATTTCATGGACACGATCTCAACCTATGAAAATATTATCTTCGAGTATATTAAAAGAAAAGATAACAACCTAGCAGATCAATTAAGTAAACTAAATCTTAGACTCAACTAATAAGAAATATTTATTTTTCAGAATGAGACCAGCAACAACAAAGCCTATAGACACGGTGAAAGTTGAACCATCAACTCTAGACTCGTATACGCAAATGATTCTAGGTAATGTTCGTTTTAGACCTTAGACATAGTTGCAAAAATAATGAAGAGAATTCACTTTGAAAAGCATAATTTAATATCTATCCACAGTCTAATTTGTCTTTTAAAGTATTGCCTAAATGGGTAATAGATAAACCGCAAAGGTGTCTAGTAGACATTTTTTGGATAGCCTATACTAAAAGAGACAACAAGGATTTTATAGCCACAGTAAATGCACTATGTCAATATTTCACAATCAAGAATAGAGAAATGAAGTTTAGATACTATGTGCTTGTGCATTAAAAGACAAATGACGTTTTTCAGACATGGATAGAAGTTGTAAAGTCCATAAAAGGTGTCAAAGGCCCACTTTTCAAAGGCTTGATGATTTTAATGAAGCATTAGACTATGCTAGAGGAATATTTGGACCTAACTATTACATTTCTCTAGCTGTCAGACATAATCCAGAAAAGACTATCTAGTATAATATTCAAAAAGAGACCGATAAAATTATTTTGTGTGATCATTGCTTTTCAATGAGCGAGACATTTAAAAGATTGAATTTTAAAAAATGAAACACTAATGCAAAAAAATATTAGACTCATAGAAAAATTATAAATAATGGAAGAATACCTACGGGCAGTAAAATTTGAGTTATATCAAACGCAGATAAGCATGGATAATCATAATAAAAATCATTTGAGTTTCCCATCTCCAATGAAAATGGATGAGAAGGGTGTGCATTCCCCTATGAATGCAAAGAGATTCACTGTGTCGGATATGGATACAGGTAGTCTGGCTCAAACGATCGCCGATAAAGACTTATAGAATCCGTTAATGGGTGTGCATTCCCCAATGAATGCAAAAATATCCACTGCATCAGATATGGACATAGCTTGTCCGATTGGCCAGTAAAGACTCATCACATCTGTTGATGGCTGACACTTTTCCAGAAAGCGTAACTAACGAGAAAAAATTATAGATACTCCCCACTGATGTTCACGCTCCAATAGTAAAGCAGTCGCTATCAAGTATAAACCTAACCAGAGGCTAGGGTCGAATACACATGGAATATGGAGTTTGATCAAATTGACTCATCAACAATCATTTCAAAGTACCAATAAACTATATTCTCTAGAATGGGAGGGGGGGTTTGCAATTTGGAATAAAATAACTACAAAAACTATGCTAATAATCACGAAGAGACAATCAATTTGTAGAAAAACTTGGGAATTGTGTTCTCCATGATTCACTAAGTCAAATACCCCAAATAACATAACCTTAATTGTGACATTACATGCAGGACAGTAACTTAGGTTTTTCCAGCCCTCTTGTGAAGCTGAAGGTCGAATTTTACCATGGCGCTTGGTCGGTAATCATGATGTGCCAACTAATTATTACCCATAGCCAATCAACCTCTCCTTGGTCGAGTTTGGTTGATTAGACGAGAACACTTCAATCGAATCCTATCACCCATATCATTTTCCTATTCATCACTACCTTGGTCGGGATCATGACACTAGGCGGGGTTTGGTGTTTGCCACCACCAAACAATAACATTCCGAAGGAAATGGACAATACATGCAAATACCCAATCAAATAAATGCAAATAATCTAGGTTATTCGAATCTAGCTACTCATGGTTCCCACAACCCCAAGTTGTGGGGGTTTAGCTACTCATAACTAGGGAAAAATCACAAACAATAAATATAGTAAACATGGTTGAGAAATTACCCAAAGAAAATGAAGAACAAAAACCACCTTGATGTTGAAATCATAAGCTTAATGGAGTTTGATTACAAGTGATTTCAAAACGCCAAATTGGGTCTTCAAAGTAAAACCCTAAGTATATACACTAAACCCTAGAAAATGCTCTAAAAATATTCTCTAGAATCTCTCTCAATCTGATCTGAATAATAGTGTCTCCTTTTAAAACCCTAACTTAAAGTATTTACAAAAAGGACTTAAAAATAAACAAGAAAAGTTTGGTGGACAGCAGTTACGATTCGTAGAATGACTACCTACGAGTCGTAATTGGGCTTTCGTAGTTAACACTTGGCATTTTCGATTTAGCTGCTACGACCCATACTATGAGTCGTGATCTGATCTATGACTCGTATCCTGGGCTCGTATGGCTGACTTCAATTTTCCAGATTTTGATATTTGGAAGCTGTTAATCACTACGACCAGCTCCTACTACTCGTAACTTGGACTACGACTCGTAATGAGTCTCGTAGATCTTCAATTTCAACAAAATCTGCTACTTTTTCCAAAATCAGGCAAACTTGTATTTTCTGCAAAAACAAACATAAAACAACATAAACCATAAAAAGTCGCATTAAGAACTTTCAAAATCTCTTGTTTTAGGCATCAAATTTGTTGTATGTTGGAAGCACATCAACACCCTCAACTTAGAATTGTTGCTTGTCCTCAAGCGATGACTCAATCTACATAGACAATAAGTAACACATGGCAATCATTCTAATGGCATATACTTCTCTCAATTTCAACTCAGGTACCCAAACTAGCATTTTCAAAACTTGATTGTATGGCTACTAAGCAAACTAAGGCACATTGATGCATTTGAGAATCTAGCTATGATAGGATAAGGAAGGAGAATCAACAATTCACAATCACTGTACAAGTCATATGCTAACCCTGTAGTGCAAATGCCCTCACAAAAAAGAAGTCCCTATATTTCACTCAATAAGCAATCACAGAAGGTTGAAGGACTGTGTAAGCATACTCACTCTCGCAATGAGATTCATACATAAACCAATATCATAGGGTTGCCTATATACTCACACTTCGAACTATTGACAAGTTGGATCAGGATCATTTTAGGACTTCATAGGCTTGTAATGTAGGCTCATAGGGCTTTCGTAAGGTTCGTTTAGGCAATTAGTGACTAAAAGCCATCCTTGAACCACGTTTTTCAACATTTTCACCTTAATCACTCAATCATTTTCACTGTCTCCCTTATTCTTCACTTTCAAGCTTTTCCAGGCACTTTCTTTCCATCTTTCAGCTTGTGCCTTATTTTTTATTTCATTTTGCTATTTTTATCATTCTAAGGCACTTTTCTTCTTGTTCTCTCACACGATACATGATTTTCCATTCTTCTTTCATTCCCAACCAATCACCTCATTTTTGCTACTATTCCACAACATTAGTCACCCTTTACTTAGGCTTTTAGCCTGAGGTGAAGGACACAATATCCATTCCCTAAACCAGGGCCACTTTTGGTAGCCATCCTCAACTTAGGTTTTTTTCCTCAATCAAGGTTCACATGTTCAAGGATAGATTAGGGCCAATATCAAAGTATTTCACTAAACAAGGTTAGGCTAGCTAGGTATCAAGAAGGAAAAGGTACATGCAAGGCTCAAATATTTGGAACAAGGGGTAAATGCTTTCATTTGGTGATTCATTTAGGCAAAAGTGGACTACTTTAAAGAACAACAGCCTAAGGTCCCTTCCCAATCAACAAAATCTCTAGTCCAACTCAGAGTAACAAGGCAAGTTCTGAATCAGTATATAATGCATGAATATGACAAAATTTCCTCACATACACATGACATTTCATACATAATCAGCATAGACTCACAGGTCATGCTTCAAGCGTCAACTTGCCTTCACTTTATCAGAACAAATATTGTCAAAGTAATCACATGCAAGATTGTAATAGTAACTAACAATCCTAAAAATTTTGCAGGTACCCATTTTTCAACACATTCAATAAAACATTCAAAACTATATACATGCCAAAAGTATTAATCGCCATATATCCACAAATTATCTACAATACCTAAATATGTCGGTTTAATATAAAGTAAACTAATCCACAAGGAAAAAGAAACACAGCAAGAAAACCTTGGGATATCAAAAATAGGAAAGTTATGGACTAAAAGCTACTCAGACTTCACTCAAGGACATAACCTCCCACCCCCACCCCCACCCCCCCAAAAGTGATACTTTGTCCTCAAAGTAGATATATATAATAAAACCAAACAAAAACATATTATCCAAACAGTAAAAAAACCAATTTATCCAAAAACAACAATAAAAACAGAGTATCCAGAAATAGTATCAAGAACAAAGTATCCAAAAGTAAGCATGGGGGTCAAAAGTAGCAAACACATGATGCTCAGGCACCAGTATCAGTCTAGTCCTGGGGTTCTCTCTCCTCTTGGGTGGTCTGGGCAGCAGTTGAACTCAAGGTACTAGCTCCATGTAATCTGTGCTGCTCCCGAGCCTGCCTCTCCTGCTTTGTCTGTATAGACTCTCTCATCACCAGGTTAGTAATCTGCTCCTCCAGCTCAGCCTCCTCCTCAGCAGTCCTCTATCTCTTCTGGGCCAGCTCTGCATCATTACCCTCAAGAGGCCTCTTCCCAGAAGCACGTGGGCGATCTATAAATATATCAAACAAGTCCTCATCCAAAAGTGCCTCCTCCGGGGCTGCTATCGGGGCTGCTAATGTTGTCATCAAGTCGGCCTTAAACCTTGAAAACCCCTGCTATACGGCAGCCAAATCTGCAGGATGAGCTCCCTCAAGCCTCTTCTGGACCCTAGCCTCGAAAGCATCAACCCTAGCATCCAATGCATTAACTATCCAATCAAACTCAGCTGGGGTGAATGCCTTGGACCACTCCTCAGAGTCCCGTGCTGTCTGATGAACCCATGGCTAGATCTAGTTCATCAACTTACTCAGCTGGGCTTCTGTCCTAGTCAACCTTCATACCAAAGCCTGAAATGCAAAAGCAGACATAATGGGTAAGTCTGCAGAAGTAACCTGTGAAACGAATGGCTCTGGTACAGGTAAATCTGTGGAGGGCATCGCCTCGGTGTCAACTGCTGGAGGCTACTTTGGTGCAACTAGAGTGGAGGTGGTAGGAACTGGAGTCGACTCCTCAGTAGCTGGCTCGAGAGGAAATGTCTCAGGCATGGGAGGAGGAACTGCTCTTTAAAGGGCCACCAGATTCTCATCAGCCTTGATAAGACTGGGATCTGTAGTGTGGAGGGCCTTGACATGTGAGTCTATGTGGAGAGAGACACGTACTCCAGCCTTAATGCATAGTCTATGTATCAAGATAGGGATGGCAATGAGGTATTCATCTGGAGTGCGAACTCATGAATCTGCTCAGCCATGACACGAGCCCTGTCAATCTTATAGCCAACTAAGATACTAGCTAGTAACATGGCCCTCTCCAAGGCGATGACATTATCCGTGAATGTAGGCCTGATCTGTGATCGGATAGACCCACCAGAATTTGGCTGAAAAGAAGAGGTGGGACTTTACTATAGGCTCGGCATAGTTGGTGACCCATGTAGGCTCAGCATCACCCTTTTCTATCTGTCTTATGACCCATCTGAGGAGCTCGGTCCTTAAATCAATAATATTCCTAATCACAGTACATTGCATCTTATCTATCTTACCGTCATACTCGGTTGTGTGTTATGGCACCCTGTAGTTAGGACCAAACTAAACCCGGCGGATGGTTTCCTCGGATATATCTACCTGCTGACCTCGAACCAAAACCCTGCATAACCTAGGCTGATCCATAGCCTTCTTCCCCTTGGGAAGATCTCAGAGGATAGTAGTGGTGTAGGCAGCATATAATTCTCTGACCACAAGTAGGGCATACTTGCTCAACCGCTCTGATGACCACTGGAGCCCATGTCTATCAATCTCTACCTATAAAGCAGGAACTCGAATCAACCCTGAGTCATTCAACTAGGACTCCTTGTGAAACTGTCCAACAGGTTTTCCCTGTCCCTTTGGCTTTAGTCCCTTCTCATATATCTCCTGCATACCCTCAATTCCCCATCGGTGATGATGAGAATCAACGGCAGAGATAGATGGGCCAACTAATGACTCTGATGCTGCTTCATCCTGAGGTGTGTCATCGAACTCTGTCCAGTCCATATTAATATCTGTGTTGGACTGGAAGGCATTCTTACTTGACCCCTCTGACCGGTCATCGTTCGTACTTTTGTCCCTCAGTCGTCTGTTAAATTCTCTCATAGCAACACCTCTAGTTTGAGAGGGTGTTATTCCTGAAAAATTTCATCATAACTTCACAAAGAAAGAAACAAAAATAAAAACGAAAACACACAAAAATCAACATTACACCAGTTACAAGTTGCAGGTACGAGGCACAAGTACAACTCATAGGGTGACCTATGAGTCGTATTATGACCTTGTAGTACAAAGGTGCCTTAGAAAAAATCAAACTCAAAATAGATACGAGGCATAGGTACGATTCATAGGTTGGCTCGTACCAATTTCCAGTAACCAATTTAAACAAAAGGCATGCCTATGAGACCCCTACTACAGTTTGTAGTGAACACTACGACTCGTAGGTGGGTCTCATATGACAAGTGTTAAGTGTCACGACCCAAGCCTAGGGCCTAGACGTGACACGGCGAATGGGGAACTCGAAAGGACCCCAAACAAGCCTCTTAACATATCATTACACATCATTGGTCGCGGAAGCAATTAACCAACATAATTATATTAGAAATAAGAGCAAAGAGGCTAAAAGGAAACTTTCATAACATAAACATCAATACAAGAGAGTCAAGGCTCAATACATAATATGTCCTACAACACCTCTAAAACATAGATAGTAGCGGAGGCCAAGACAAGCAACCGGGCTCACCCTCATAGTCAATGCATACATAAAAGAAAGATAGTCTTAGTACATAGCATGAGATCATAGACATTGTCCCCGGAATGGAGGACTTACCAACTAGCTTAAGAGAAATCATACTAGCCGCGTGGATGAAGATGCTCAAGTGGGGCTCCGGTTCCTACATGGTGACATCATGTAGGCGTAGAGTATGCGTTAGTATGTTTGAATGTACTAAGTATGTAGGATGCAATGCAACAAGAGATAAGCAACATAATCAAAATGCATAAGCATAGGCAATGAGTAGCATATAACAATATGGCATACATGGAAGATGCTCGAACTAAATCATTCTTACATAGAACATAATACATATGCAAGAAGAGACCATCAATATATAGAGTTCATAGTCTATTGAGGTACCAATCCCTTAATTGGTTGGTGGATCGTCTCACCCTACAACCCATGGTGATTGAGGTACCAACCCGTCATTTGGTTGGTGGATCGTCTCACCCTACCACCCATGGTGATTGAGGTACCAACCCCTCAACACGGTTATCAAGGTACAAACCCCTTTGGTTGGTGGATCGTCTCACCATACCACCCATGGTGATTGAGGTACAACCCCTCAACTCGGTTATCAAGGTACAAACCCCTGACATGGTTGCCCGGGCTCACAATCCCCCGAGTGAGGCATGGTCAATTCCCAAGACGATATAGGATAATATCATATACACATGTTCCTTTCATTACATAAAGTCATTCAACTCATAAGACATACATTGGACCTTCAATTCCTCAAAAATCATAACCGATCATTTTATTAAATACTTGGTGGGTGTGTGGTGCTAGTGTAAAATCATGCAATTCATGGGGGAAATCATGCAAGAAAATTCAATGTAAAACCATCCATCAATACTTGGTAACACCCTCAAGCAATATACATCAAAACCCTTCATCAAATCCCACAATGGATCTTAGATTCGTAGCTTAAAACATGCTAAAACAATCACAATTTCATGAAACCCCAACATAGTTCATAGTCCAATTCATAATAAGTAAGATCCATAAGTAAATCAACTTGAAATCATGTAATTTAGGTAAAAAAAGAAGCTTGGGCTTCATGGGTGAAAGGAACCCATGAATGAAACCCACACACCTTAGCTTTGGAGAATTTCTTGATAAAGATTCGAATGCAAACTTGAAGCTTGGATGAATTCCTTAAGTCCCGGAAGAGATTTGGGCACTTGAATTTTGAGAGAAATATTAGTCTAAGGATTTAAGAGAGTATTGGGGAATGTCTTGGATGATATAAAAATGAAATACGTATAAGTATTTTCACTCATGGGAAGGCTTAAGCCCAAAACCCAAAAGCCTTGGACCGGAACACAAAAGCTGGACAAAATTATACCCTCTCCACGCCTCTGGCGCGTCGCGCCTGGGGTGCTAGCTCACTATCGCATTTTTGCGATTTTTAAATTTTGCTACGGTTGCTCTTAAATCGAGGTTAGACCCATTCTCCACTCAATTTTTCCCCTGAACAAGAATATAAAGTTGGATTTTTTTATATCACGCACGAATTTTGAGATATATGGAATTTAGGATTCCGGGCACTTTCGAGGCACATTTTCAGGCACTTTTTGGGGTTGTTTCATTAAGGGTCCACAAGTAATTGTTATTCCCTATGAGGGGGACACTACGACTCATAGGTTCTTCGATGAGTCATACGTAGCCCTCATAGCAGGGGATATCAGACACCTATGGTGTCCTCAACACAACCATACGAACCACAACCACCAAACAAACTACAAAATTCACTCTAATATAAACATCAGTGAAGCAAGATTTCAACACATAGTCAAGCACATAAACATTACCCAAGCATGATATTCCAAACAAAGAATTAAACCAAAATTCATCCCAAAATTATAACAATCAAACCTCAACTCCCCAACACATTCGAGAATTTTCCAACAAAAGATCATTATTCCCAGAACTTACAATAACAATACTAACACACAAACATGGAAGTTCACGGGATTGGATGCAAAATCAGACATAAGATTTCTCAAATCACCATTGTCAGTCCAATAGGCACACCCACAATAAAATTTCATATCGCCATGAGATAGTTTGTCCACCAACCCTTTCATTGATCATTTCAAGCATGTGATCAACAATATATATGGCAAGATATAATTCATCACAACCAAACATCAAGAGCAATCTCACACTTAAGAACAACCCTAGGGAATTCTAATCGACATAAAATCCCAATTCTCAATCATATGCATAATTTCTCTCATGGGTACTCTCAACACTAGTTTCAAACACACAATAATTAATGAATTCGAAAAGACACTAAAGTATGTGTGTGAAATTCAAACAAGAACATACCTCTAGAGAAGATGATTTACGATTGAACGAAATGAGAAGAAGAAGTAAAATCTAAAACCCTAGGTACCGAGCTTCGTCGGAAAATAACGTGGGTATCCCAGGAAGTTGATCGAAAAGTGAAGGAGAATATTTTGGAGAAAATTAGGGATTGGGTTGTATTTTGGGGTCAAAATGAATTTTGACCCCTTTATAACAAAACCGGGCCGACTTTCAAAATCCCTGAGTCAGGTCTATGAGACCCCGACTATGAGTCGTAGGACTCCCTACGACTTATAGGTCATGATTTTGTAGTAGACCCTAACACTTAGAAAAATTCAATAATCATACCTGGGCACTACTAACCACACTTACGACTTGTAGCATGGACTACGAATCATAAGGTTGACTCATAGTGTATGTGCAAATTTTAATCAAACACTATTAGCCTTTATGAGGCATGACTAAGAGTCGTAGTGCAAGCTACGACCTGTAGGCCTGGTTGTAGAGCTTGCTTCCAATGCCATTTTCTTCCAACTTTCAGTACTCACTTCACACCTGCAATCCTTCATCTAAAAGTACACTAATCTTCACACAACACAATTGATTCAATTTCTTCAAAATCAAAATAAAAATCAATCCCCTACCTAACAATTCAATAAGCCAAGATAAACTTCAAAACAAGCCAAAACATGAAAAATACTTGAGTTGCCTTCCAAGAAGTGCCTTGTTTAATGTCGTGGCTCGACTTAGTCAACATCAATCATCAGAAATCCTCAATTGCCCACACCTCGCTCTTGAGTTCATCCGGGTTATTCATTGATTGGTGAATATCAAAAATGACCTCTACATCGTTGACTCTGAACTTGAGCTTACTGGAATCCATGTCCACCAATGCTCTCCCAGAGGCCAAAAATGGTCTCCCCAAAATAATAAGGACCTAAAAGTCAACTTCATAGTCAAGAATCACGAAATCCACTGAAAAGATAAACTTATCAACTTTCACCAATACATCAAAGAGAATTCCCTCTAGCCTCTTAATTGTTCTATCCGCCATGAGTAACTGCATTCTTATGGGAGTAGGAGAACAAAGACCAATCAAGTTTATGCTTTCTCCTAAATCACATAATGCCCTTGCGAAATCTATATCACCGTGTGCTTCTTTGTTACTAAATCCTTCATGTACTTAGCATACCTGGGAATCCTCTCCAATGCTTCTAGAAGGGGGATGTTAACGGACAATTGCTTCAACATAGAAAGAAAGTGTATGAATTTACCATCCTACTCTTTTTTCTTGAGTCTTTGAGGAAAAATGGGAGGAGGTTTTGGGATCATCTTAGCCTTTTCTTGCTCTTTTACTTTTTCACTTTGAATCCCATTGCTTTCCAACACCTTCTTTCTCAACCTCAACCTTGGCTTCAACACCCTTCTCACAAACTTCATCGTCAACCATCGGCATTGGGGGATCTATGGTGTTTTTCCCACTTCTCGTCATAACAGCCATGCAATGCCCATCATTATTTGGATTTTGAACCGTATTACTTGGAAACTTCCCTTTTGGCGTTGGTTCAATTGAGAAGATACTTGCCCAAATTGTTGCTCCAATTATTTGATGGCCACCGAATGAGACTCTATTTATTTGATTGATACTTGAAATATCCAATTTCATCCCTTTTAGAGTCTCATCTTGATGGTCGGACCTCTTCAACAACTTGTCAATATTTTCTCAATCCTAGAATTGCTAGACCCGGCATCACGTTTATGGGAAGGCACATAGGGACTATTCATATATCCATCTCTTCGCCGCCACTTGTCCTTTGGTACTCTTTCTCTTTCATAATAACTGCCACTGTTATCTCCATACACATCCTTTCTATTATGTTCCGACCTTGATTTCCAGAACCTTGCCTGCAATAGTCCGAGTTGGACCCTTGGGCATTGTTTTGAAAACCCGCCGCTTGATTACTCACAAAGCAAACATCTTCATCAAAGAAGGATTCTTCATACATGGGAGCCTTTGGAGGTTGGTAAGCCACCGCATGAACACTTGCTTGGTTTTGTTTTAATACCAAGTCCATTCTTGTGCGAAGTTGAGCAAGTTGTTCCATAATCTCCTCATTTACCTTAGCTTACTCATTATTGGTGTTCACCGCACAAAAAGTTTTAGTTGTACCTCTCTCTCTTTGGCCCCATACTCTATTTGTTTTGACCACTTATTCCATTCTTTCGGCAATTCGTGCAAAAGGTTGATTAAGAAACATGTCTTCCATAATGGTATCGACACAAGCTTGACTATTTTCGTAAGAGCCCGTCAAAAGATCTCTACTAAGGCATCATCAACAATTTTGTGATCCGGAACCATCCTCAAGCACTTGGTGAATCTCTCCTATTTTGTACTAATTGAATCACCCGATAATTGCTCAAAGTTGTTGACTTGATCTTTGAGTTTAAGCTTTTTGGACCTCAGAAAACACCTCTCTAAAAAGTCTCTTTGTAGCTCGGCCCAACTTGTGATCGAACTTTGTGGAAGTTCTGACAACCATATTACCGCATTTCTAGTTAGAGATAGAGAGAACACTCTTAAACCAGCCGCTTCCATTGAAAGATTTTGTGTACCCATCACTCTCTTGCAAACAAAATCAACATAGTGGAGATGACTATGTGGATCCTTTGAAGGTAGCCCCATAAACAAATCATGATTTTGAAGCTTTAGTTGGAGACCACTAGACACAATGAACTTAGTGTCAACCGGTAGTGATAGTAACAATATTGCTCCTGTGACATCTATGGACATAGGGTTCAACCTATATTGATTCAATCATAAGCATTTTCGTTGAAGTCCATATGGTGTGGCTTATTCTCCCTTTGAGGTGGGTTTTCCTCTCTACCCACGTCTTCATCATGTTGACCAATAGCTTCATTAATCGCGATGTCCTCGTTTTCTTGAGCCATTTTTCTTGCAATTCGGTGGATCTCCAAGTTGATTGGAACTAAGGGATTGTCTTTTCTCCTTGTGTTGGGCAAAAACAAAAGTAATATACAAGAGAATGTAGAAATTAATCACTAGTGAAGTCAAGTCAAAACCTAGTCGTATTCCGCGGCAATGGCACCATAAATTTTGATGTTCACGCTCCAACAATAAAGCGGTCGCTATCAAGTATAAACCTAACCAGAGGCTTGGGTGGATCCACTGGGAATACAAGGTTTGACCAAATTAACTCACCAATAATCATTTCAAATATCAATCAACTATATTCTCTAGAATGGGGGTGGGTGGGGGGTTTGCAATTTGGAATAGAATAACTACAAAAACTATGCTAATAATCACGAAGAGACAATCAATTTGAGGAAAAACTTGGGAATTGTGTTTCCCATGATTCACTAACTCAAATACCCCGAAAAACATAACCTTAACTGTGACATTGCATGCAGGACGGTAACTTAGGTTCTTCCAGCCCTCTTGTGAAGGTGAAGGTCGAATTTCACCATGACGCTTGGTCGGTAACCATGGTGTGCTAACTAACCGTTACCCATAGTCCCAGTCAACCTCTCTTTGGTTAGGTTTGGTTGATTAGACGAGAACACATCAATTGAATTTTGTCATCCATTTCCTTTTCCTATTCATCACTACCTTGGTCGAGATCATGACACTAGGCAGAGTTTGGTATTGACCACCACCAAACAACAAGCATTCTGAAGGAAAATGGACAATACATGCAAATATCAAATCAAAGAAATACAAATAATCCGGGTTATTCGAACCTAGCTACTTATTGTTCCCACAACCCCAAGTTGTGGGGGTTTAGCTACTCATAACTAGGGAAAAATCACAAACAATGAATATAGTAAACATGGCTGAGAAATTATCCAAACAAAATGAACAAAAACCACCTTGATGTTGAAATCATAAGCTTGAAGAATGGAGTTTGATTACAAGTGATTTCAAATCCCCAAATTGGGTCTTCAAAGTAAAACCCTAAGTATATACACTAAACCCTAGAAAAAGCTCTAAAAATATTCTCTAGAATCTCTCTCAATCTGATCTGAATAATAGTGTCTCCTTTTAAAACCGTACCTTAAACTATTTATACTATTTACAAAAAGGACCTAAAAACAAATAAGAAAAGTTTGGTCGGCAGCAGTTACGATTCGTAGAACAACTCGTACGGTGACCTACAAGTCGTAAGCGGGCTTTCGTAGTCAGTACTTGGCATTTTGGATTTAGCTTCTACGATCCATACTATGAGTCGTGGTCTGGTCTACGACTCATATCCTGGGCTTGTATGGCTGACTTCAGTTTCTCAGATTTTGATATTTGGAAGTTGTTAATCACTACGACCAACCCTACGACTCGTAGCTTGGACTACGACTCGTAGTGAGTCCCGTAGATCTTCAATTTCAACAAATTCTGTTACTTTTTCCCCAAAATCAGGCCAACCTATTTTTTCTGCAAAAACAAATATAAAACACATAAAAACCATGAAAATTCGCAAAATTCCTTGTTTTAGGCATCAAATATGTTGTATGTTGACAGCACATCACCCGCAACACTAAGAGGTGAGTCATCTAAGAAAAAGGTACAACGACGTAAAAAAAAAGAAGGAACTCAGTATGACTCAGATGACTAGGCTCATGATAGAATGGATGATGATTCCTGAATGAGGAATATAAAAGAACATGAAAAATATAAGTTTAAAGGTAAAAGAACACAAAAAATACAAGTTTAAAGGTAGTTTAATGATAAGTTTATAATATAACGAAAAACTAATGGAAAAATTAATGAAATAACGGGGAAATTAATTTTTAAAAAAATAAAATTATATTTTTTATTATCAAATATTGAACTAGTACTACTCGACCTTTAGTCTATATTTTGATTTTAATATTTTTTTCGAATTCTCCCAAGTTTAGCATGAAATCGGGGCAGACTTTCTTGTTTAACTCGTGATAGGATTCTTGTTATTAGGTTGTTTCCTATTTTATTGTCTGAAATATATACATATATATAAGAGAATTTTTCGACCGATGATGTGGCACTCTCACATCTTAGGGTTTGCATTTATCTTTAATCTCAATTTTTCGGTCATATTCATTGTTTAAAAATCTTTAATCAGATAAAAAAAAAATTATCACTCGTCATTAAAAAGTCACGTCCTTTCTTTTTGACCCATTTTGTCTTCTTTCTCTGAGATGAGATTAACTTCCGCCCTTCTTTCATGATTCATCATATCCATGGATGTCACTGTTGGAGTCGGAGTGAAAAAACTCCACTTTTACATTTTAAATCATTGACCTAATTGAAATTGAATCCTCATCTCTGTCAAAGTGCACAATGCCTACTTTTACAGTTTTTTTTTATCGTCTCTTTGTGCTTAGGGTTAATGGACCAAAATACTGATAATGCATGGTTGTCTTTTACAACGAAAGAACATACATGCATGATGACTTTAAGCCCATCACAAATTCTATTAAACTCCTCCTACACTGAGTAGAAAATTTAAAAAGAAAGCACGACTACTGGCATGCTAAAACAAATTCACCAATTCACAGTTTGGTGTTTTATTTCATGCATTTGTATTAAAATTTCTCTTTTTACATCGTATTTCTGCATAATTCACGTATGAGAATTTCCATGAAATCTTTGTCTCTTCTTCTTTTTTACTTTTCATTTGTCTTTTATTGCGCTTGTCTTGATATGCAAATATATTTGAATATGCATTTGGAGAAACAGAAAAGAGACATCAAAAGATTTGACTCTTTTATGGTCCTTATTTTGGTTAGATGTTTTGTTATTATTGTAGCGTTTGCTTTGATTTATGATGAGGCACATTTGAAAGTGATGCCGTTAAAATTGAACAATACATTGTCAATATTTTAATTAATCATGTTTGACATGCTTCTGAACGACATTCAACGTAGATTTGCATCTCGTAAAATTAATTACTATTGTATAGTTTTAAGTTCAAATTAGGATAAGTTATAGATAATATGTATTAGTACATTTACTTGCATGATTGATCCCAATTTAATTTTAATGATTCAATTTGATTGCATTGTGAAAATCTATAACTGCCTCTATTAGTTAGTTATTTGAAAATCTATAACTCTCTCTTTTTTGCATTTGAATTGCAAAAAGTAACATATCCTTTATTTCTTGAGTGTAATAGGTTGTAACTAAAAGTTTAATCGGTTTGTGAAGATTATTTGATTTGGCCAATAAGTGATTTTGAAGGCTGAAATTTGGGATTTATTGCTAAAAAGTTAAAAGTTATGATCAAGCAATATAAAATAGTGATTGACGTATACGTTGAAAAAAGGAGAAATCTGCATCTCATATTGCAGTACAGAGAAGTGAATTCTGAAGTCACATTAGTCAAGCTAAAATAGTTTTATAAAATTTTGTTATTCACATATCGATTCTTGAACAGTATAATGATACGAAGAATACTCTCTTTAGTTAGATGAAACTAGAAACTATGTTGTAGCAGTATATCTAAAGGTTAGCTCACTTTAAAGAAAGTATAGATGGAAAAAATGGCGTGCAAAAAAAATTTTAACTTTACGTCATTTTGATTGATGGAGAATTTATTTTATTTGACATAAATTATTGAGTCATATTTTTTTATTTCCATGCGAAGCGCAAACATTTACTAGTTAACTAGTAAATGAGTAGTATTTTTATTGAACCACAACTTTTTCATCCTTGATACTGTCAGAGTATATATATACTTTAATGATATCAAGCAATAATATTAGTAATATTTGTCTCTTTTTCTTTGATACCATCAGAAAATATATGGTACCAATAATTTAATTATCAGAATGATAGTATTATAGCTTTTAAGTGACTAGATAATGAAATTTACTCCACTATTACAGGCTAGGTTTAAGAACTGATTCCATCTCATATTTTTGTCCACTCTTGAAAATGTAAAAGAAAAATAAAATAAAATAGTTAGTTTCATCATACAATTAATGGGAAAGGGTCAAAATTATCCCTAAATTATGCGAAATAGATCACTTATACCCTCCGTTATATTTTGGGTCAAAAATATCCCTGCCGTTATTCCAAGGGACCACAAATGTCCTTACACCGTTGTCTTTGCCACATGGCAATCCACGGAGATATCCACGTGACAATAAAAGGGTCAAAATTACCCTCAAACTATTCGAAATAGCTCGAATATACCTTTCGACTATTTTTGGGATCAAAACTCATTGCGTCGTTACCAACATGGGAAAAAAGAAATTTTATATATATATATATCACTATTCTTTTTATAAATAATTTATCATAGCAGAAAAATATGTGAATGGTAGATAATAACGATTATGTTGAACAAAATTAAAAGACATCTTAAATTTTCATGTGATCTATCCAAACTATATATTTTAAAACTTAAAAATAAA
>JAPFFP010092573.1:0-20720 GCA_026153255.1 Solanum medicagineum
TGATAACCTGATCTCAAATCAATTTTTGAAAAGCATTTGGCACCCTGTAACTGATCAAATAAATCATCAATCCTGGAAAGGGGGCATTTATTCTTAATTGTCACCCTAATCAATTGCCGATAGTCAATATACACTTTCAAGGTGTCATCCTTTTTGCGTACAAATAACACTGGTGCACCCTAGGGGGACACACTAGGTCTTATGAAACCCTTACCCAATAAGTCTTTTAGCTGCTCTTTTAATTCCCGCAATTCTACTAGAGCTATTCTATATGGAGGGATAGAAATAGGTTGAGTGCCTGGAAGTAAGTCAATACCAAAATCTATTTCCCTTTCCGGAGGTAAGCCTCGGAGTTCTTCTGGGAACTCATCGACAAATTCATTCACCACGGGAACTGACTGAAGAGTTGGTGATTCTGACTCCATATCCCCCACTCTAACTAGATGACATATATAACCCTTGGCTATCATCTTTCTTGCCTTAACATAAGAGATAAACTTACCCATTGGCGCCCCAACATTGCCTTCCCATTCAATAACTGCCTCATTTGGAAAGTGGAAGTACACTCTCTTAGTTCGGCAGTCGACGGTAGCATAACAAGAAGCTAACTAATCCATACCCATTATAACATCAAATTCCACCATTTCTAGCTCAATAAGATCAGCCAATGTGTCACGGTTACAAACAGTTACTACACAGTCATAATAAACCCTTCTAGCCATAATAGATTCACTGAATCGTGTAGATACTTCAAATGGTTGGTTCAATAAAATTTGGGTGTTCTCTTAAGTTTCCCAGCAACTAGTGGAGTGATGTATGATAGTGTAGAGCCGGGGTCAATTAATGCATATACATTATGTGAAAAGATGGACAATGTACCTCTGACCACATCAGGTGAAGCTTCCAAATTCTGCCGACTCCCTAGTGCATAAGTGTGATTCTGGACCCCCTAGAGCTAGCTGCCCCTCTAACACCTCTACCATGGCCCATAGGTGCTTATTAATCCCTACCTGCTGGAGGAATTGATGATTATGATGCAACAGCTGACCCAGTAGGTTATGCTATACCACCCATACGTCTCCTCGGGTAATCTCTCATTATGTGCCCTGGCGCACCACACCAATAGCAAACATCTATCCCAACATGACATATACCTAGATGACTCCTTCCACATTGTTTACAAGGCTGCCTGGGAGTCATTGGTTGGCCTTTCCAATAACCCATTGTCCGGGCACCTTGCCTTCACCTCGTTAACCAAACTGATTACTTTGAGACCCTTAAAATTGCGGTGGAGCACTGACTGCAGAGTAGGAGGATGATGGCCTAGGTGGTCTATTAGAAAACTAAGGCCTAAGCTCACCTTCGGGTAGTGTAAACTGCCTTGTAGATCTGGCTCTTTTGGCTTGCCCCCTCTCCAACTCTTGTGTCCTTCTCCTCTGCCTCTGATCCTCCAATTTCTGTGCAAAAGCCTGCATTCTTGCTATGTCCATATCTTTGTTCAAGGAAGCAATGGTGCAATCTCTGACCTGAAACGTATCTAACCTATCTACATATCGATGAACTCTATCTGCCATGGTAGCAACTAAATTAGGAGCATACCTTGCCAGGGAATTAAATTGAAGGCTATGCTCCCTCACACTAATATTCCCTTGGTGAAGATTCAGGAACTGATCTGCACGAGCCTCTCAGATTTTTAATGGCAAATAATGGTCAAGAAATGCCTCTCTGAACTCTTTCCAGGTAGTTGGAGGTGCATCTATATTCTTAGATTGCTTCCAAGCTTCATACCATAATATAGCCATACCCTTCAGCCTGTATGTCGTTAACTCAACAGCTTCTTTACCACTCACGTGCATAACATCTAAAGTACGTTATATCTGATCAATAAAGTCTTGGGGGTCTTCATTAGGATCTGACCCAGTGAAGGATGGAGGGTCCAAATTAATAAAATCACTTATCCTTGTACCAATTGCCCTATTCATACCACCTGTACCCATAACGGGCCCTTCCTTCCTTTGACCTTGACCAGCAACTATACGAGTCAATAGTTGGATTGCATTTCTCAAATCCTATATGGTAGCATCAATAGGTGGTTTTGGGGGAATTTTACTAATCTCGGGTTCATCGGCAGCTAGAGAACTTGGAGATGTCTGTGATAAAGACTCCTCTCGAACCTCATCTCGTTGTCTCACTTGGCTAGGTATACCACCCACCACTTCTACTCCCTTCCCTTTACCTTTGTTCTACCTTGTTTCTAGCATACGAACTGTACAAAACAATTTAGAAATTAGACATAATGCACCTATTACACTTAGCTCTATGGCACGATCTAAAGAATGAAAAACAAGTAACAACTCCTAAATGCCACGTAGCCTCCTGCTTATAAATGTGGTGCACAAAACATTGATAAACAAGGTTCTACATAGACAGGGCTTGTAGACTCCCTAGGATAACCTCGCTCTAATACCACTTTTGTCACGCCCCAAGTCCCATTAGTGCGGACTGGCACCCATTGCCGATAAGGCCCGAGAGAACCAACCTGTATTTCTATGCGCTTTTTTTTCTATATGTAGTATAAGGGACATGCCTTTAAGAAAATAAACAATGATAACAAGCCAAAAGAAAATGCATGTGACTAGGCCGTTGGGACCACGGTATTTAAAGTACTAGGCATAACCACACTTTAATTTACATAGTCTACAAAGCCTCTAGATAAGAGAAAGTATTTGACAAGGGTCAGGATAGGTCCCACCTCAACTAACTGTACAATATGAACATATAAGCTCTAGACACACACAAAGCCCCGAAGCAGCTTGGAGCTTGGTATCAGCAACCGGATGTCGAAGCAGCTTGGAGCTTGGTATCAGCAACCGGATGTCCTGTACTCCTACTGGGGAGATCTACTAGCACCTGTACCTGCAGCATGAAATGCAGGTCCTCCATAAGGGACATCAATATGAGATAATGTACTGAGTATGTAAGGAAAGATACACCTTATATATAAAGTAAGAACTCAAATGAAACCACACATCGGTGTAAGATTAGGGACCACCTTTGGATATACTGTGGAATCATCTACTTTATGTTCTTTATATTACTTTACCTTTACTGTATAATTTGTGCACAACTATAATACAAATAGCCAACTGATTAATGGTAAACTGTATTAGGATCGTTCCTAGCTAGGTTCTTACATAACTCCTCGGGCTACCACCAATTATAGGATCGTCCCTGGCTAGGTGATACTTCCACCTCTTGGGCTACCACCCATCAATAAATAATATACTTTACCTTTCAATTACCTTTGAGAAGGTTCTTTTAATGGTCACAATATTAGAATTGTAGGACTGTATATTTAGTGTGTGACATGTAGATGATTATACAAGACAATATGAAAATGAAAAGGGCACATTACGCAATTAATGAAATGCGTATGACATGGAACAACTCATGAACTTTATTTGGCAAACAGAACCCATGTAACTTGTCATCTAAGTGTGTATGTTGATTTTAAATTGAGAATGCATGGAAGCCTATGAACATATGAAAGAGTGTAGACACATTTAATAGTTGTGTCGGAGTTGGTAAATGCATTTATGTACCAAGGAAGGATCTATGAAATCAAGTAGCCTTACATTCCTCGTCGTATGACCTTGTTACTATCTCGAAATAACCTTCTCTTACTTCAATTATCTACAACATAGTTTATGATAAAACTAGTATTACCAACCAATAGATACACTTTGGAAGCCTAATCTCATAGAAATACAACATACGGGCAGCAAGCGGACAATTATATAGTCTAGCGTATTCTTTCAACCGTGTCGCCTCTAATCGTATTTTCTAGTACATATTCACATATACACATCATGTATAGTCTGTTCTAGTGCAATAATAGTCTTACAATAGCCCACAAAGCACAGCACATAACAATTCTACACAATCTATAAACGGACAGCATAATGTTACCTCCCTTCGCTATATTTCGACGTCGACAATTTCAAACCTATCCCAACTCTAACCAAACAGTTCCAACAACATTCATACATAAAAACAGCCTTAAACCAGTCTCATAATAGTAAGAAATCAGTCACTAAGGACGTGAGGCCATAGCCTTTCATGCAACAGCCGACAAGTTCCAATCGACATTACACTTAAGAAAACACAATAAAACGCGTTTATTAACTGAAACCAAAATCAGGGAAGCAACCTTAGGTTGATGTTTATAACTCAATCCATTTTAAGAACACTAATTTCTCTTCATAATACAACTCACAAACCATAAAGAAATCACCGAAACAAAGGCAAGTGTGCAACAACTTTCTACACACATGCTGTCCAACAATTATAGCAAGCATAACTAGCATCTATTTCTTGATTTTCATGATAAAACTACGCTAAATACAAAACTATAATTAATTACCTTTGTCTTTAAGGTTTAAAGGCTCCTTAATAACCTGAAAAGAGTCATTTGGCTGCTTCACAAAGTTGATAAAAGTTGAGAGGAAATTTAGAGAGCAAATCTGATGTTTTGTGTGGTCAAGTTGAGAATGACTTTTGGGAGCTTCTTTGACCCCTTTTTATGTTGTGATTTGGATGCCCTAATGAGGCATTATCAGCCTTACTTCACCAAGGAGGTGATTCAGCTCCTTGCCCCTTTCACTTGGGACTTTTTGGGGCACCAACTTGATGGACTTGGGCTGCCTATTTTCCAACTTTCACTTACTTAGTTCTAGGCCCAAATAGTCAAATGGGTTGTGATGACTTTGGGACCTTTTTAATATGTTTCTTGGGCTGAACATATAGTCCATTTATGATGCTATAACAGGGGCTAAAGTTACACCCTTAACACGGAATTTATTCATAATCGGACTTAGACAATTTCGACGTCGGGCCTCATCTCCATTTAGTTAGTTATTTAAGCTAAGCAAGTAGGTGACTCACCTGCTAGCTTATTAAGTCCTACAAGTACCTCAATTCTCTCACTTCATTTAAGGTTGTAATCTCCTCAATTCAACACAAAACATGTATACACTCGACCCTCTCAAGCGTTAGACGCATATATAAGCCATTGACACGAGATTCGAGCACTTTTAAAAATTAGCGCTAATTTGACCAAACCATGTCATGTTTCATTTGAATTGTACTAGTATAAGGTGTGGGGTGTTACAACCTATGCATTGATCATACACGCCATATTGTTATATTACGCCTATTGCCTATTGTTATGCATTTTGATTATGATGCTATCCCTTGTTGCATTGCATCCTACATACTTAGTACATTCAAAGATATTAATGCATACTCTTTCCTACATGATATCACTATGTAGGAGCTAATACCCAAGTTGATCATCCTCCCCCTCCAGGTGGCTAGATCGGTACTACTCAAGCTTGTTGGTGAGTCCTCCACTTCGGGGACCTTAGTCTATGTTGCATTTATTATGTATTGAGTTATTCTTCTTTATCGTCTATTTTGACTATAAAAGTAAGCCCAGTTGCTTTGTCATGGCCCCCGCTCTTCTCTAATCATTAGAGGTGTTTGTTGGACATATTATGTATCTCTGATTTGAGTTTGACACTTGTATTTTGATTATTATATTATATAGACTTTTACTCTTTATGTCTTTTATATGCATTCGAGATCGATGATGTGTAATGATAAGTCAAGAGGCTTATTTGGGGTTGCTTTGGGTTCCCCATTCACCGTGTCACGTCTAGTCCTTGGTTTGATTCGTGACAATCCTGGTATCAGAGATATAGGTTGATAGATCCTTGGATTCCAACACACCACGTTGATTAGAGTCCTTTTCCTGGTTGTGAAGCACGCCATGACTATGAATATGAGGCTATGAGACGTTTTAGAAAAAATTTCCCTTCTTAATGTTCTAAGTTATGCTATAGAGTTGTGGTAATTTCCCCCACCCTAGCGATTATTCTTTGCTACGCTAGATCATGGCTAACACTCGAGGAAGAAGGTTCCACACTCCCGAGGAGCAACCTACCAATGGTGAGCTCCGGGATGCTCTCACTATGCTTTCCCAAGTTGTTGCCAACCAAGTCAATCAAGGGGCCCAAGCCCCTGATTTTATTATCCCAGGAGATAGGGTAAGGGACTTCATGAGGATGAATCCTCCGGTGTTCTATGGCTTAAACGTGGATGAAGATTCGAAAGAGCTCCTCGATAAGGTCTACAAGATTTTGAATATCGTGGGAGTTTGGTCGAATGAAAAGGTAGTGTTGGCGGCATACCAACTCAAAGGGGTAGCCCAAATATGGTATGATCAATGGAAGTGTGAGAAGGGAGTTGGTAATTTGGTGCTTTGGGAGAAGTTTAAATTGGCTTTCCTTAACCGATTTTTCCTTCTTGAGCTTAGGGAACTATGTTGGTGGAGTTTATAAACATGAGACAAGGTGAAAAATGTCGGTCCGTTATAGTAATTAGTGACATGAGCTTGTCTCGGTTGATGACCTATGCCAAGCAAATGGAGGAGGAAAAATTGAGGATTAGAAGGGGGCATGATGCAAAGAGGGACCATCTTGGAGATAGGTTCCAAAGGGGTGGTCGGTTCCATAAAGGCCAAGGGTCTTATCATGCTACTAATAGGGGGGTTTGCCAATGACCTCCCTAGGCCTCAGGGTATTAATGGTGTGACTCCTAATGATGTGTGTCCAAAATGTGGAGGGGGTCATAGAGGCCCATGTTTGAAGGGTTGTAATGCATACTATGAATGTGGGGAGCTTGGTCACAAGAAGATAGATTGTCCAAGAAACTGTGACAAAGGCTGGGGTGCAAATGCGTTTCCATTGGGTAGAGCTGGTCCTCAAGGTGATGCCCCAAGGCACAATCAGTTTTATGCTATTCATGAGAGGCAAAGGGTTGGTGATGTTCCCGATGTTTTTACCAATATATTGAAAATCTTTGACTTTGATGTATATGCTTTGATTGATCTCGATGCCACTCTTTCCTTTGTTACCGCCTTTGTTACTAAAAAGTTTGATGTTGACCCCCAGTTGTTGCATGGGTCATATAAAGTATCTACTCCTATTGGTGCCTCTATTATTGCTAGGAATGTTTATAGACCCCCAGTTGTTGCGTGAGTCATGTGAAGTATCTACTCCTATTGGTGCCTCTATTGTTGCTAGGAATGTTTATAGAAGTTGTCCTATTTGCATTTTGCATAAGTTGTTGCCTTGTGATCTTGTTGAATTAGACATAGTGGACTTTGATGTCATTCTTGGGATGGATTGGTTACACTCCTACTATGCTTATATTGATTGTAGAACCCTTAGGGTAAAGTTCCAATTTCCAAATGAACCCGTCCTTGAGTGGGAAAGTCAAGATATGGTGGTCAAAGGTAGATTCATTTCTTGCATTTAAGCACGTAAGTTGATCTCTAAAGAGTGTTTTTACCATCTTGTGAGGGTTAGAGATGTGGAGTCCAAAGTCCCTTCCCTATAGCCGGCTCTGGTTGTAAATGAGTTTCTTGATGTCTTCCCAAATGACCTTCCTGGTGTCCCTTCTGAAAGGGAGATAGATTTTGGCATAGATCTCCTTCCAGATACATAATAGATTTCTATTCCCCCTTACTGTATGGCCCCGGCGTAGTTGAAGGAGTTAAAGGAACAACTGAAAAATTTTTTGGATAACGGATTTATTAGGCCTAGCCAATCACCTTGGGATGCTCCGGTGTTGTTTATGAAGAAGAAGGATGGGTCACTTAGAATTTGAATCGACTACCGACAACTCAATAGGGTCAACATAAAGAATAAATATCCTCTTACAAGGATTAACGATTTTTTTGTCCTATTGCTAGGGGCTAGCATTTTCTCTAAGATTGATCTTTGGTCTGGGTATCGTCAAGTGATGATGAGTGAGTGTGATATTGCCAAGATGGCTTTCCGGACTACATATGGGCATTATGATCTTGTTATGATGTCGTTTGAGTTGACCAATGCACCGGCTATCTTCACGGACCTAATGAATAGGGTCTTTAGACCTTACCTTGATTCCTTTGTTATGGTCTTCATTTATTATGTTTTTATCTTTTCACATAGTAGAGAGGAGCATATGGGGCATTCGATAGTTGTGTTGCAAAGATTGAGGTAGGCGATGTTGTAATCCAAATATGACAAGTGTGAATTTTAGTTGAAGGAGGTTGTATTCTTGGGTCATGTGAAATCGGTGGATGGTATAAAAGTGGATCCTAAGAAAATCAATTTGATAAGAAATTGGCATAGACTATTGACCCTGTCGGATATTAGCAGCTTCTTTGGCCTAGTGGGTTATTATAGAAGAATTTTGAATGGGTTCTCCTTCATTGCTTCCCCTATGACAAAATTGACTCCAAAGAAGGTTAAGCTTATGTAGACCGATGAATGTGAGAGGAGCTTCCAAACATTGAATAACAAGCTTGTGTCCACTCCTATATTGTCACTACCGAATGGGCTTGAGAGATTTGTGGTGTATTGTGATGCTTCCCGGGCTGGTTTTTGTTGTGTGTTGATGCAAAGTGGTAAGGTCATAGCTTATGTTTTTAGACAACTCAAGGTACATGAAAGGAATTACCCTACCTATGAACTAGAGCTAGCCGTCATTTTGTTTGCATTAAAAATATGGCATCACTACTTGTATGGGGTGCATGTGTATATGTTCGCCGATCATAAGAGCCTCTAATATGTCTTCACTCAAAAAGATCCTAACTTGAGACAAAGAAAGTGGCTAGAACTTCTTAAAGATTATGATATGAGTGTGCACTATCATCCGGGTAAGGCAAATGTTGTGGCGGATGCTTTGAGTAGGGTGTCTATGGGTAGCCTGGCACATGTTGATGGTGCTGATAAGGAAATGGCTAGGTAGGTGCATCAACTGGCTAAATTTGGGTTTAGGTTGGAAGAGGTTGGTGGTGATGGTGTTGTTGTTATTGATGGGTCTAAATCTTCATTGGTTGAGGAGATGATAGCAAAACAAGAACGTGACTCCTCCTTGCTTGAATTGAAGGCCTTGGTGAAAGAGGACAAAGTAGAGGTCTTCTCCCAACGGGGAGATGGTGCCCTTAGGTACCAAGGTAGGTTGTGTGTGCATGGTGTTGGTGGTTTGAGGGAGAAAATCCTTGATGAGGCCCATAATTCTTCTTATTTTGTCCACCCGGGTTCCACCAAAATGTATAGAGATGTGAGGGATGTGTATTGGTAAGGAGGCATGAAGAGGGACATTACAAAGTAGAGGTTTTCTCCCAAGGGGGAGATGACCACTTACTTTTGATAGAGTTTTCTTACAACAACAACCTCCATTCAAACATTCAGATGGGCCCATATGAAGCACTTATGGGAGGAGGAGTTGGTTGACGAATGTATGATTTGTGGTAGGTGAATTAGAGTTGATTGGACCAGATTAGGTTCACCAAGCTATGGAGACAGTGAAGATCATTAAGGAAAGGTTGAGGAGTGCACAGAGAAGACAAAAATACTACACAAATATTAGAAGAATAGTCTTAGATTTTGAGTTAAATGATTGGGTGTATTTGAAATTGTCACCCATGAAGGGTGTGATGAGGTTTGAAAAGAAGGAAAAGTTGAGCCCGAGGTACATTGGCGACTATCAAATCATAAAAAGTGTGGGCAATGTGGAGTATGAGTTAAAGCTACCATCAGAGTTAGTAACCATCCTCCCTGTCTTCCATGTTTCCATGCTTCAGAAGTGTTTGGGAGATCCACAATTGAAAGTGCCTGTCGAGAGTATTGGAGTGAAAGATAGTCTAAGTTATGAGGAGATTCGGGTCCGAATCCTTGATCATAAAGTTCATAAGTTGAGAGACAAAGAGATTGCATCTGTCAAATAATGTGGAGGAACTAATTCATAAATGAAGCTACTTTGGAGGTGGAGGAGGATAGGAAGGCCAAATACCCTCATTTATTCCTGCCTACTCATGATGAGAGAGTTGATAGTAATAAATTTCCTTTAAATTCTTGAATTCCATATTTCTTTAGTTCTTCTTTCATTCTCAGTATGATAGACGATAGAGTTATAGAGTCTGAGTGAGGATGGATATGGTGTATGGACTGTTTGATTGTTTTACTTGATGAATTCTTAATTAATTGATTGCATTAGTGAGGTGAATGTTGGCTGATTTATAGAGTCCATAAGGAAATTCGTGTCTTGACATAAATCCCTAAATTTCTCATCATTCGAGGACGAATTATCCCAAAAGGGAGATAATGTAACACCCCCTTATTTCGTTTTTCCTAATATGGAGTAGATTCACAGAGGATGCTGAGAAAAGACTGAGAAAAGCTGTAGAAGAATGTTCATGAGGACCATTTATGACTTATAGATAGGTCTACCACTCATAGAATGGGTCTCGTAAAACCCCCAGATGAGTTGGTGAAATCTTCTAAGTCTGACGACTATATATGAGAGATGTTTCATGACTCGTAGAATCATTTATGACTCGCAGAGATATTTCGTGAAAAATTTCAGTAACTCAAATTTTAGGACATCTAGTTTACAAGACGTAGTTACGACCCATAAAACATTTTATGGTTCAAATAATAGGTCATGTGCCAATTTCCAGTAGCTTAGATTTTCAAATCCCTCATTCACGAGAGGCTGTATACAACAATGGAATGCTTTACGAATCGTAGACGAGGTCTCATAGACTAAGGCGATAGTTTAATGAGGGGTATTTTTGTATACCCAAATCCCTATTTAATTAAGCCTTGGCTTGAATAAAGCATTAAAACAGAACCCTAGGTGTATTACTCACCATTCTTCATTCAAGGTTTCTTGAGAGCACTACAGGAGAAAGAAGAGCGTGGGTTCTAACTCAAGCACAAGGATCTACCGGAGTTTGATTTTCTCTTCCATCCCTAGGTACTTAAGGCTTACTAAATTGTGGAACTACCTTAGTTCACACGTCCCCTTCATCTACTTGAGTAAAAACTTTGAAAAGAGTTGAGATTTTGGAAAATTCTATTACCCTAATACTAAATTCTTGCACTTATTATGAATTCTCCTGACAATGTATGAGATACTTGATGCATTGCGTAATTATTGATATTATATTGAGTTAAAGTTTCATAGTTTAAAGCATGAACCATAAATTGCATAATTCTATGAAATTATGTGCATGGATTGAGTTGATGTTGAATTGATGAGATGACAAAATTCAGCATCATAAAGCATGTGAAGCATATTGAACATATTAACTTACACTACCACGAAACTTACTTGCACAGCATGACGAGTCAATTTGAATGAGTCTAAATGACCATATCAGTCATAGTTGAGTTTTACTATCTCCATTGATTGACTAAGTTGATGAGTAACTAAGACCAATGAGATGCGTAAACAAATGAAGTTGAGATTTCAGTTGATTGACTGAGCATTGAGGATTGAGTTGATTGATGAGTTGAGCATGTTTTAATCTTAGGAGGAGTACCGAGCACCAAGCTATTAGCAATTAAACATCTACTTTAACCCACAGAATTATGTTGCCAGCATAGGATAGTTGTACAGCCGGTTCTGGCGACTCCTATCCCAAAAGTGGACATTTACTATAGATCCATGAGCGAGAGTTGATCGCCTTTTTTTAGGCAAGTTTAGAGAAGGTGTGGCAATGATGTCACCTTTGTATTGCATCACCAATTAAAGGTGATGGGATTGGATGTCAGTTAAGAGAAACTCCTAAGAAATATTAATTGAGCATGACATTTTAAACTGAGTTTATTTCTACTGAGCATATTTTAAATGCATGATTTACTTTAATTTGTATGTGATAAGTTGAGCATAAGTTTTTGAGTCGAGGTGAGTGAGTTAAGCTTTTCTTTCTTGAGCGATTTTACATACCAGTATTTTCTATGTACTTACGTCCATTTAGGCCAGCAATGATGGATGATGCCGATATAGGCGATAGAGGACTTCATCCCGCACATCGTTGAGGTCCTGATTAGTACAATTCAAGAGTTGGTAAGCCCTCCTTGCTTTCCAAAGGATCCCTTTTTCTTCTTATTTTCATAAAGTAATTTTCTTTCTTGATTAGGAGTGTCTATGTCCTATTATGACACCATCTAGATTGTTGAGTCGAGGCTTTGTAGACATTTGAATAGAGGATTTGATGAGTATTTTTTATTCCAACTTATTTCATTGGAAAACTATAATTTTGTAAAGTTATATTGTATTTGCATGATATCATCCTATTTGAGTTCTTTCTTCCACTATTGAGTTAATGTGACGATGAGGCCAGGTTGTTCTCTTGGGGAATCAGTAATGGTTCTTCATGTGCCGGCCACACCAAGGGTATCCTCCTGGGGCGTCTCATAGTGACTCTAGACTTCTTGACCAGCTAGTTCTATCATGTGCAATAGTTAAAAATTATAATTCCTAGTAATCTAAGAAATAGTAAATTTCAAACAACTCCTAACTAGACACAAGCCTCCCAAGGTTTATCTTTCGAAGACTTTGAGTTATCCTCAACATGCAGACTATTCCTTACTTCAGTTTGTAGATCACTGAACTAAGCAGTTCATGAAGACTCAACAAGAAAGAAAAACACTTACTAAACTAAGACACAACAAGGAACCACATCTTCCAAGAGTTTCTTCTCTAATCAAGACTACAATCTAAGCTACTTTTTGCACTCAATCTCAATAATTGATCTTCTCACTTTCAATATAATCATTTTCTTTAAGTCCTTATGTGCACAAACTCTCCTTTCCATATAGTTTTATATCAAATGGAACTCCACAGTGCCAGCTGTTTCCTCATTTGGTGTTGTTGAACTATACTTCTTCAAAGCTTATCCCAAAGGAATTTATCCATTCCGCAATGGTTGCTGACATGTCAAAACCTCTTTGAAAAACTATGCAAGAGAACCTAACTGATCAACTTGTTTCATGTTCTTTGGCCATCATCAAAATAACAGTGTTCTCAACATATTCCCTCTTTTTGATGATGACAAACCGCCTGAGTGTAGGCATCAGTCCATTTTACTACAACACCTAAGAAAGAACAAATAGAATAAAATAGGTCAGACAAGAGTTATAAACATGGCATAACTCAGATAGACTTCCCCCTTTTGGCATCATCAAAAAGAAGCCCTTGTTTGACATAATGAGAAGATACATAGAAAATTCAAGACCACAAGGGCTATCTCCAAAATATACAAACTAGACTAATATCACGGGAAACATATTAAGAGTGCATACAAACCATAAGAAAAAAAAGTAGAAGATAACCATAAAACCACAAGAAGAACAAAAGTTAAAGAATCTAAAGTGTATCCCGCAAAAGTGTAAAGAAGATAGATAGTGAATAAAGATCAGGAGGAAGAAGTAGTAACAAGGAAGTAACGGAGAGAGCTTTTGGAGTATGGCACATGGTCATTATGCTTTCTCTATGATGTCGCTTCCGAATCAGAGATGGGAAAGAGTTGGTCCCCCTTTCCAGAGAAAATGTTTCATGAGCAGTAGCTAACTTAGATGTCTTGGTCTCTAGTGCAACCTCCAAGCGCCTCACAACAGTGTCCACACAACACATAGAAACAGGTAGTGCAGCATGGTTCATCGTCCCTAGAAAATCATTAGTAGCCTATATATAGTCAAAACCTGCACAGTGTCAAATAAGGCTCAAGAATGTCTGCAAACCAAAACCCATGTGGCAAAGCATGACCATTCTTGTCTTAGATAAGAAACCCCTACATATTTTTTATGATCAGGCTAGACAGATTAATGGAAATTTTAGATTCCGACAGCTCCATATGAGTTAAGTCAAGAGAGCTGACCTCAGACCGGCGCTCCTTCTGGGGGATAAAGATCTTGTGGACAACATCAATATAAAGGCGATGACTAGCAGATATCTCATTGTGAAGTATGGGCTAGTGTTTCAAAAGAGATGAATGACCCAAAAACATATGAGAGATGTCAAGTGCAGAAATTATATCCTCCGGAGAGGGCTACTCATGCCTCCCATAGTGATTCTCGCCAGCATTGGGAATATCCAAGATACAGGAGATGTCATCCATGGTCAAAAGAATAGATAGAGCTCGAATTGATATGGAAAATTGAGAAACATGTGCCTCAGCCCATCCATGGAATTCATACATTTCTAATTTGGCAAACCTTCTTTGAACACTCCCTTGAAAGAAAAGGGAGGACCAGCCTTGAACATCCAATTGTTTAAGCAAGACAGCCATATAGTCCTCCAAAGCCAGTGACCACGCAACCACAGATGAGAGACCGTTAGTGAAAGTGAATAAGGGACAACAAGTATGGATCAGATGGATTCAGAGATGTAGAGTCAAAAGTGGTAGTTTCATGATCAAACTCATAAGAAGAACCAAGTTTCAGGATCAAACTCAAAAGTGGGAGCTTTAGAATCTGGTTTCTTGGATCGAGAGGACACTGTAGACCTGGAGGTGGATTTCTTTGTGGGAGGTGAAGGTGACCTTGAAATAGGACGAGAAGGTTTATTACTCACATTCTTATGAAACCCCCCACCCCCCGATGAACCCTATGAAGAAGAATATCATCCATTAGTGGAGGAGGTTTAGAAGAGGCTGGTTTAGAGGTTTTAGATTTCTTGATATGCTAGAGAGCTTGATGAAGAATTTGTTCTTCCGGGGCCCAAAGTAACCTACTTTATACCATTTTGGGGATGCAAGAGGCAATTGGTAAGTCATCTACAGACACTCTTGTAAAGATATGATGTTTATCCTTGAGGAAGATGCATGAATAGAATGGGAAGAAGGTGAAGAAAACTTAGAAAAACTATTCTAGAAGGACCCCCATTCTGCAAAATCTGATAAATGAAATTACAAGGGAGAAGGGAGATTTGCTGACTAATGAAAAACAGTGGCATGAGATTCAGGTGAGGACTGCTCAAGAGTATCAGAAGAACTAGGGTTACGGGACGACGCCATTGCAGATGAAGGAGAAGAGAAGGTTTTTCTCCCTTTTTTTCTTTTGTTTTCTCTCTTCTTTTTTTTTTTTGTTTTTTTTGTTATTAATAGAGCATGAATGAAATAAGAGAGGTGAACCATATTAAACATAGAGGAAAAAGAGAAGTTGAAGAAGAAGAGGCTTGATATGAAAGCACTGGAAACCTAAAAAAACGTAGAACAGATAAATTAGGACTCTTTTGCATTTTGGTGGCAAGAAAGGGAATTGAAGAAATAAATAGGGAGAAACAAAACAGACTACCTATTTCATAGATGCAGGAGTACAGTACTTTATGACAACTACACTCTCATACTCGACAAGAGAGATGCTGATCATTTGTGCTTTTGAGCTTTGTAAGCTTTCTACTTGAATATATACACGTGAATGCTAGACAATTTGCATAAAATAAAAGACACAAATTTCCATGTGATAAACTGAATTGCGAAAACTTCAAGAATTCAGAAATAAGAGAAACATTTTCTAGCCAATCATTAAGGGGAGTCAAGGCAATCTTAATCTTACCCAGGTGTAACCTAATTTTTTCAATGTATTTTCTGCTTAACACTTTAGTAATGATGTAAGCTATTTGATTTTCAGTAGGACAACACCTCATTGAGATGAGACTTTTGTCAAATTTCATGAAGAAAATAATGTCTTATGTCAATTAGTTTTGTTCTGTTGTGCTGCACTGGATTCTTTGCCATATTAATAGCACTATCATTATCACAAAAGATATGAACACAACTAATATCCATACTAAAATCCCTCAATTGTTGCTTAATCCAGAGAAGCTATGCACAACATGATCCAGCTGCTACAAACTCATCATCAGCAGTTGACAAGGCTATAGAATGTTGTCTCTTAATGGACCATGAAATCAAACATGTTTCAAAAATGTGAGCAATACTTGTAGTGCTTTTTCTGTCCGCTAAGTACACGGCATAATCAACATTTGCATATCCCGCAAGATTGTAATTTATCCCTTTTGAGTACCAAAGCCCCAAAATCTATAGTCCCCTTGAGGTACTTGAAAATTCTTTAAACAACTTTCAAATATGATTCTTTAGGAGAGGATTGAAATCTTGCACAAAGTCTTACACTAAACACAATATCCGGGCGACTAACAGTGAGATCCAAAAGAGACCCTCATACCCCTATACATCTTTTGTTCAACAGATGATTGTATTTCATCCATGTCTAGCTTAATGGTTGTTGAATTGGAGTGTCAATCACTTTAGCATCCTCCTATTTGTATTTCTTAAGTAGCTCCTTCAGATACATCTATTGACGAATCAAGGTTCCTGTAGGAGTTTGCTTAATTTGTAGTCCTAAAAAGAAGCTTAGTTCCATCATCATGCTCATTTAAAACTCACCATTTATCAACTTCAAAAATTCTTGAGTCATGGATACATTTGTTATCCCAAAGATGATGTCATCTACATACACCTGCACAATTAACAAGGCCTTCCTATTTTTATTTAAAAATAAGGTGTTGTCAAGATTACCGCTTGTATGTCTATTTTTTAGCAAGAATTTAGAAGATGTCTCATACTAGGCACGGGATGCTTGTTTCAATCCACACAGGACATTATCTAGCTTATAGACATGATCAGGAAAGTCAGGATTCTCAAACCTAGGTTGTTGTTTCACATATACTTCCTCCTTTAAGTATCCATTTGGGAAGGCACTCTTTACAACCATTTGATAGACAGTGAATTCCTTGAATGTAGCAAATTTAATCAGCAGTCTGATTGAGTCAATTCTTGCCACTGGTGCGAAGTTCTCATCATAGTCTATTCCTTTCTCTTTATTGTATCCTTGGACCACCAGTCTAGCTTTATTTCTTGTAACTATTCCATGCTCATCAAGCTTATTCCTACACACCCATTTTGTGCCAATGATTGTTATTCCTTCTAGTTTAGGCACAAAATGCTACACCTTGCATCTTTCAAATTGATTGAGTTCTTGTTGCATGGCAAGTATCCAATCTATATCCAATAGGACTTCTCCCACCTTTATTGGACAAAATGCCTAGAATGCAAACAGATTCTTCAGTCCTCATATATTTGTGATTCCAGGCTTCAGATCAGTGAGGATATTTCCTGTAGGATGTGAATCGTGATATTTGTAGCATTTCCCCACAAACCCTTGAGGTTGTCTATCAGATATAGATTCTAATTGAGCAATAGACTGGATCAGCAAATTGATTTTCCGATTCCATTGTTCCCCCTAACTATGTGCTCTTTGGTTTTCCTATAGTTGGACCAGGTGGCATGGCTTATTTCTCTATACCATGTTCCATCTCATGGTCATCCTACATGTTGGTCTCAAACGCATAACTATTTTCATCAAAAATAGCATGAATGCTTTCTTCAACACAATCAGTTCTTTTATTCAGCACTATATAGGCTTTATTATGTGAATAGCTTAAGAAATACCCTCATCACTCGTGGCATCAAAGTTTTCCAAATTATCTTTATCACTATTATGAACATATCATTTACAGTCAAAAGTCCTAAAATGGGAGATATTTGGTTTTCTTTGTTTGAGTAATTCATAGGGAGTTTTGTCTAAGATAGGCCTTAACATGCATCTATGGAGAATATATGAAGTTAAATTTATGGCTTCAGTCCCAAAGATTCTTTGCCAGATCACTAGCAATCATCATTGTTCTAGCCATATCTTTTAAAGTCCTATTTTTCCTTTCTACTACCCATTTTGTTGAGAGGTAATTGGAGCAGAGAAGTTATGATCTATTCCATGTGTTGAACAGAATTCCAAGAATTTAGCATTTTTGAATTCAGTTCCATGGTCAAATCTTATGGAAATCAAGGAAGTCTCCAATTTCTTTTCCATTTTCTTGAGGAAAATAGTGAAGACATCAAATCTGTAGAAGTTAGATAGATTGTCGAGGTAAATGTTGAGTAATCATCAACAATAACAAACATATAACTTTTACCTCTACTGCTTCTTACCCTCATGGGTCCACACATGTCGATGTGAACCAATTCAAAGCACTTGGTAGTGCTTACCTAGTTTTTTGACTTGAAGGATGACCTTACTGGCTTCCCCTTTACAAATGCACTGCACGCTTTGCCATCTTTGAACTTAGTTTTAAGCAACCCTATAACCAAGTCCTTCGATGTCAGTTATTCAGTTGCTTTATACATGCATGTCTAAGTCTTTTGTGCCAAAGTAAGGGATCATTTGCAATAAGACTCAAGCATTTCAACTACGTACCCGGCACACCCATGATGTCAGCTCTGTACACATTTTCATGCCTTTTCGCAATTAGAACAATCTCCTTTGTGTCCAGCTTTTTAACCCTACAATCTGCAGAAATGAAGGTTACTTTGTTACCTTTGTCACACAATTGAGATATGCTCAACATCTTCCAATCTTTCCAACTCCAACACTAGTTCCCTTTATCCTTTGAAACACTTTCTCCTTTGAAAGGTGCAAGTGAAAGGAATTTGTTTTTATCTCCTGTCATATGCCTTGAGCAAGCTATATAAATGTACAAATACTTACTTCCTTTCCCTATTTCTTGCAAAACAATTCAAGGGTTAGTTTTAGGAACCTAGACTAGCTTGGGTTCTTTCTTATTGTAAAAAGGGTGAATGTGATCACTTTTTGCCCATCTTGGAAACGCATTCCTTGACCTGTTTCTTTTATCATTTTTAGGCTACTTTTTATGCAGAAGATTTGTGTTCCTATTCCTAGTGCTTTTTGCAACTATACACTCAGTCATTAGATGTAGAATCTTTCTACAAAGAGAGCACAAGTTAGTAGCAGTGACATTCTCCTGACAAAACCCTATTCAAGCTTTCTCATTATCAATCCTACTACCTAGATGCTTCACTGTTCTCAAAGACGGAGTCCACCTATCTACCCTTTCTAGATCTGTTTTTAGGTTGGAAATTTCCTAAATTAATTTTCTAACCTTCTCTTTTTCACCAAAGAACTAAATTTTACATTCTTTCAACTCAGTTTCAACCTTTTGATTTTCTTCACTCATTTTACTCTTAACTTTTTCAGTGACTGTGAGATTCAAAATCTCAGATTTTAAGTTCTGCACAAGTGCATCATGTTTTTTAATCTGTTTCTGTAATTTGAGATTCTCTTCATTAGCTTGATTAAGACAATTCTTGACCTTGAGGCATTAGAATTTTTTTATCTAAAAGATCCTTAATTACTTTATCCTTTTCATTAGCTACTTCTTGAAAATCATCTTTCAGCCCATTTATTCACATGATTAGCTTTCTTTTAGATAAAGGTGTAACTTTTCTTTTAGTTCAAGAATACTTACCTCAGATATTTTACCATCCTCAAGACTCGAGTCCTCAACAGCCACTAAAGTAGTTTTATCTACTTCTTCAGCGTCTAATTCCTCGATTCTAGAACCCCAACTAGCCATCAAAGCATATTCCACTTTCTCTTTTTGCTTGCAACTTTGTCTTTCAACTCTTTCTCAGCTCTTCCATTTCTCCACACAATTTCCCACTGTGGACATTATTTGATATGAAGATAAGTTTTTCAACACTTGTAACATCCTGATTGAATTTTGTCATCTGACCATTTTCCGCTTCTTGAGTCTTCAGACCACATTCTTCTACTTGTTTCTCTCTTGTCTCTTCCTTTCCTTTCTTGAGAAATTTCTTGAAATTTATAGCTAAAAAGGCTATTTGATCCTCATTTGGATTGGATCCCTCATAATCAGAAGCCTTTAATGGTAATGATTTCTCACTCATTGCTTTTTTTCATTCTTTTAATCCTCTATGTTCAACTCATAGGTCCTAAGATTTTCTACCAATTCATTCAGGGTCATTGTTTCAATGTCCTTAGCTTCCCTAATAGCAATAAATTTCCCATCCCACTTAGTTTTAGCTAGAATCCTTAGAACTTTATCCACTTTTCCTCGATAGTGAGGATCTTTCCCAAGGAAGCCAGTTCATTGATGAAAAGTGTGAGCCTTGTCATCGTGTCTTGCAGTGACTCATTCTTCTTCATCTTAAAGGTTTCATAAACATTGAATAGCATAGCGACTTTAAACTTCATGACTTTACTAGTTCCTTCATGTGCAATAGTCAGAGCATCCCAAATTTCTTAGTAGTAGTATAGTTTGATATCCTATCATACTCATCTAATCCCAGTACAAAAACCAAAATGTTTTTGGCTTGTGCAGTTTTCCTTAGAGCTACAAGCTCATAAGTAGTGAATTCCCTTCTTTCCTTTGGAAGTTATTGACCTTCTACAATTTTCATAGGAATAGTAGGTCCCATAGTGATCCTATCCCATAGTTTGTAATCGTTACCTTGGATGAAGTATTCCATCCTAGCATTCCACCATCTGATATGAGTTTCATTGAAAAGTGGAGGCCTCATAGACGATTGTCCTTCTCCGTGCCCAAGAGGAGGTGCAGTGTTCAACATTATCAATTCTTAAGTGTTATCCTTTTAACAAGAAAACCTACTCTGATACGAATTGAAAGGTTTGCAAGACCTATGGATTTGCCTAACATAGAAACATGTTTGCAGACTTGTTTTAGAGAAGTAGAAGCAAATCAAGACACGAAATTTTATCGTGGAAAACACCAGATTCACAAAGGTGAAAAAAGCACGGCCAGTACCACTACATGATTTTATGCCAACATCACTAAATCATATGAGCCTCACCAAAAGATTACATTTCGTAGTAATCTAAGAAACAGTAAATTTCAAAAAACTCCGAACTACTCACGAACCTCCCAAGGTTCGAGTTGCCCTCACCTTGAACACTATTCCT
>JAPFFP010092581.1:0-20720 GCA_026153255.1 Solanum medicagineum
TGTAGAGCCGTGACTTGAGAATGTTGATTGTGATTATGATGTAAGTATGATGATAGGTTGATAGAACATGATGGTCCTGTGAGTATCAATAAATAATCTCTAATAATTTGTCTATTTTATTGTTCCCTAATGATTGATCCAAGCCTTGAACTATTGATTGAGATGTTGAACTGATGAGATGATGAAAGTCTCTATAAGACTGATTGAATGATAAGTGCATCCAGGAGACTGATTGATATTATCTGATTGAGATGGATAAGTCTTATGAGCATTGAGTTTTGGGAGGAGTATTGAGAACCGAAATGGGTAAGAGTAAAGCCAACTCGCACTCATTAACTACGTTGCCAAGCGTAGGTGAGGATTAGAACCATTACATTACATGGAGGTTCCCTCTTAATAGAGTCCTTGAAACAATAGAGGACTTGTTGATCTGCCAAATCCCTAGTGGATTAGATTCATTCTCTACCTGGCAAGTACAGAATAGTCGTGGCAACACCGATGGAATGTTATACAATCACTGGGTCATAAGTGATTGTTGTTGGATAAGAGAAACTCCCAGAAAGTTCCCATATTGAGTACTCTGAATCGAGATGAGATGTGATGAGTTGAGTCGAATTCCTTTGAGATAAGAATGATTTGATTGATGAGGTTTAATTGGTTGATGGGTCACTTGTCTACTTTTTATTCTTGCTTTAGATAGACATTTGACATTTTGATTTGGTCACTATTCTGAGTTAGTGTTATTTCCATATTATTTTACCTGTTTCTGTTTCATTCAGCTATTTTACACACCATACATTCCATGTACTGACGCCACTCGACGCTACATCATTTCATGATGCAGATATAGGCGTTAGAGATCCTCGACAGGTGCATCGTTGGGGATGTAAGCCGTTCAACTGATTTCGTGAGACTCCCTCACTTTGGAAGATTCATTACATTTATCTTATCTTGCTTACTAGAGTTAGACGTTGATTAGCTTTATTTTTTATTTGAGGTAGCCATGGGTCTGTCATTGGCACCACTTGATAGTGATAGAGGCTTCATAGACCAGAATTGAATGTTGATGTTGAGACTTGTTGAGCTAGTTTCTAACTAGCCCATTTACTTATTATATTATTTTGAGACTAGATGAGATGTGCCCATTAGTTTTCTTAGTCTTCCGCTAGTTGTCTTTAGTTATTTGATTGAATGAATAGGACGAAGCCAAGTGGTTTGCTTGGGGACTAGCAATAGTCTTTAGGTGTTGGCCACATCTAGGGTTCCCTCCCGGGGTATGACAAACTTGGTATCAGAGCACAAAGTTCAAGAGTCCTAACGAATCTATGAAGCCATGTCTAGTAGAGTCCTTATTATTGGTATAAAGAGCTACATATCCATAATAGGGAGGTTATAGAACATTAGGAATTGTTTCACTTCTTTCATGTTTTAAATAGTGCGATAGAGTTATGCTCTATGAAAGATTCTCTTCTAATTCGTGCTTTGTGCATTGTAGAGTTATGATCTGCTTCCCAAAAGAATAGTCAGAGGTAGAGGACGTCCCGCTAGGAAGAATGTCAACCCACTTGAGCCTCATGGACATGAAGAGCCTGTAGATCTAGCGGTTCTTATTGAGCAGCCCCGCAAAATGAGGTCTCCAATGCTAAACTTTTCCATGCAATCCAAACTCTACAGCAGGCTGTCACAGCACCTGCAATGAGACAAGGAGCAGGTGGATAGGATGCACAGGACACATCTAGAGTCTGAGAATTCTTGAGGATGAATTCGCTTGAGTTCACAGGGTCTACATCCACTGAGGATCCTGAGAACTATGTGGAGGAGCTTCAGAAAGTGTTCCAAGTAATGCATGTGACTGATACTGACAGAGTTGAACTGGTTGCTACCAACTCAAGAGTGTGGCCGAACTATGGTTCGATCAATGGAAGAAGGGTAGAGGAGAGGATGCCCCATTACTAACTTAGACAGTACTCAAGGAAGCTTTCTTGGGACGCTTCTTCCTAAGAGAATGAAGGGAGGCCAAGGTAAGAGAGTTCTTGAATCTGAAATAGGGATCGATGATTGTGTAGGAATATGGGCTTAAGTTCACTCAACTGTCTCGATATGCTCCGGATATGGTTACTGACATAAGGGGGAGAATGGGGATGTTTGTGGATGGGCTAGACAGAGGACCAAAGAGAGATGGGAGGGGAGCAATGCTTTTGAGTGATATGGACATCGTAAGGTTGACGACATTTTTGCAACAAGATGATGAGGAGAGACTACATGACAGAGAGGAGTTTAGAAGTAAGAAGGCTAAAACATCCAGCCATGAGGTTAGAAAGAGGAGGAATGGTAATAGGTTTCAAACGAGGCCAGCACCATCATCTGCTAGTGCACCTGCACTGAGAATCATGAATGATCAGAGGTCCAAGAATGTTGGAGCCCACGGATCTTAGCACAAGCTAGTGTGCCTCAAGGTTCACAGGGTAAACCACTATATGGTAAGTGTGAAAATTACACTTGGGAAAATATCGTGAGGGGAGCGATATATGCAACAAATGTGGCCAAGCAGGTCACTATCAGCGAGAGTGTCCAAAGTGGGCAGACCAGGCTCAATCTTCTACACTATCCCCACCAGCTAGAGGAACCCAGAGAAGTACTACGTCAGGCGCAAGCGGAGCTACAAACCATTTGTATGCCATGGGTACTTGTCAATATCAAGAGAACTAACCAGATGTTATAACAGTGTGATTCAAGTCTTTACTCTTGATTGTTATGTCTTGATGGATCTTGGTGCCACATTATCATTTGTAACTCCTTATGTGGCCAGTAGATTTGACAGAACCCCTGAGACTCTTCTTGAACCCTTTGATGTTTCTACTTCAGTGGGTGAGTCTGGTCGAGCTGAGAGATTCTATAGACCTTGTGTAGTGTCCATCCATCATATGGATACTATTATTGATTTGGTTGAGTTAGAGATGACTAATTTTGATGTGATCCTTGGCATTGATTGGCTTCAGGCCTGTTATGCCTCCATTGATTGTAGAGTCTGAACCTTTAAGTTCCAATTCCTGAATGAACCGATTCTAGAGTGGAAGGGTGATTCTGTTGCACCGAGGAGAAAGTTTATCTCATATCTTAGGGCCAAAAAGCTAATTTCTGAAGGTTGTATCTACCACGTTGTGAGAGTTAAATTTGATGATGTTGAGTCTCCTACTCTTGAGTTTGTCACGATTGTGAATGAGTTTCCTAAAGTGTTTCCTGAGGATCTGCTCGGAGTCCCTCATGATAGAGAATTGACTTTGGGATTGATGTTCTTCCTGATACCCAGACTATCTCAATTCTTTCTTATAGGATGGCCCCCGCTGAGTTGAAAGAGTTAAAGGAACAATTGAAAGATCTGTTAGACAAAGGCTTTATAAGGCCGAGTGTTTCCCCTTGGGGTGCCCCTATCTTATTCGTGCGAAAGAAAGATGGGTCTCTCAGAATTTATATTGACTAAATGAACAAGGTCGCAGTAAAGATTAAATATCCTCTACCAAGGATAGATGATCTATTTTACTAACTTTAAGGTGCCTCTTGTTTATCAAAGATAGACCTCTGATCTAGTTACCATCAGTTGAAAGTAAGGGAAGGTGATATTCTAAAGACAGCCTTTAGGACTAGATATGGCCATTTTGAGTTCGTGGTCATATCCTTTGGGTTGACGAATGCACCTGCAACCTTTATGGATTTGATGAATAGAGTATTCAAACAATACCTTGATATGTTTATGATTGTGTTCATCAACGACATTTTGGAGTATTCAAAAGATAAGGAGGAGCATGCCAACCACCTCAGAGTCGTCCTCCAAACACTTAAGGACCATGAGTTGTATGCAAAATTCTTGAAATGTGAATTCTGGCTTAAGTACATGGTGTTCCTAGGCCATGTTGTCTCCAGCGATGGTATTTGAGTAGATGCCCAAAAGATTAAAGCAGTTAAGAACTAGCCCAGACCGACCTCTCCAACTAACATAAGAATTTTCTTGGGGTTGGAAGGCTACTACCGCAGATTCGTTGATGGATTTTCTTGCCTATCCACAACATTGATGAAATTGACTTAGAAAAAGGTCAAGTTTCAGTGGTCCGACAAATGTGAGAAAGGTTTTCAAGAGTTGAAGACAAGACTAACTACTGCACCAGTTTTAACCTTGCCCGATGGGACAGAGGACTTTGTAATCTATTGTGATGGTTCGAGTGTTGGATTGGGATGTGTGCTAATACAGAGACAGAAAGTGATAGCCTATGCATCCAGACAACTTAAGGTTCATGATAGGAACTATCTAACCCATGATCTCGAGTTGGCAGCAGTGATGTTTGCACTTAAAATCTGGATCCACTACTTGTATGAAGTGCATGTGGATGTGTTCACTGACCACAAGAGCTTGGTGTACGTCTTCAGTCAGAAAGAGATCAACCAGATACAGTGAAGATGGTTGGAGTTGCTCAAAGATTATGACATGAGCATTTTATACCACCCAGGTAAAGCTAACATCGTTGCTGATGCTCTTAGCAGGTTGGTTCAATGGGTAGTACAGCCTATGCGGAGGAGGGAAATAAGGAGTTAGCTAAAGAAGTGTATTGATTGGCTCGATTGGGAGTTTAAGTTGGAGTTGCCTTCTGAGTTAGACGCAATTCATACTGTATTCCACATTTCGATGTTGAAAAAGTGCTTGGGAGATCCTGCCTTGGTAATCTTGTTGAGAGTATTGGAGTGAAGGATAGCTTGTCCTATGAGAAGATTCCGGTCCAAATCCTTAATCGTCAGGTTCGCAAGTTGAGAACCAAAGAGATTGCCTCAGTCAAAGTCTTGTGGAGGAGTCCATTCATTGATGAAGCCACATGGGAAGCTAAGGAAGAGATTAGACCCAAATATCCACACCTATTCATGCCCAATGATGAGAATGTTTAAGGTAACTTTCTTATCCTTAACTTAAATTGATTGATCTATTCCTGAGTTGATATGTTTTTTCTTTTGTCTGAGTAGAGATTGTTGAGAATGATGAGGAGTCGAGAGTTTTATTGATTGATATGAGTATTGAGATGAGTCTTGAGTCTATTTGTGCCTTGATATCCACCTTTACCCATCATTCAAGGAAGAATGATCCTAAAGGAGAGATGATGTAACACTCGATAAAATTATCAAAATAACCCTAGTGGAGAGATATGCGTGTACCGCATCTTCCCATGCTCAGATGGAAATTTTAAGACCAGATATTGGATCAGTATAAAAAATTGAGTGGGAAAAAATGGTCCCGATTGCTTTTCAGAGCAATCAGATCAAAAGATAATTCTTCGATGGGAAAACTCAAAACATTGTTGAAGTGCCACAGAGGCGCGTCACACCCTATCGCAGACCTGACTTATATTTTTTTAATTATTTTTTTATGGGATTGAAAAAACTTGTTGGAGAACTTTTGGAAAAAACACACATATGCCCGCCTAGTCTGTGTCGTGGACTGGGTATTTCGAAGTGAAATTTTTTCTAAATTATATGAGGGCATTCTAGACAAATTCCAACGCCTCCTAAATTCAAAACACGATCAAAATAGGTCGTTTTGAGTGTAAAAAGGACTATAACCCCATTCTAAGTCCTTTTCTAAGTTTATGAAGAGACAAGGGCTTGAGAAGAGAGAAGAGGAGAGTAAGATTGAAGAATTCAAGGAGGATTCTTGAGGATTGATGGTTAAAGCTTCCCACCAGGTATGTAAGGCTAAACTAAAGCATGTGATTGTTCTCCGATGTGCCCCATAGATGGTCATAGAGGAATTGAGAGATTAGTCCACATACATGTTTCTTGAATTGGTTCTATTTTCTTGAAAATTATATCTATTATATGTATTTTCCTATGTTAATGATCATCATAAACTTATTTTCTTGAATTGAATACTTTTCATGAGATATTGTATAAACCTTATAAGTTAATTTTTGAAAACATGCATGAATGAACCTAGGAATTGAGTCTAGAGACTTGACTTGAGAATATTGATTGTAATTGTGATGTGAGTATGATGATAGGTTGATAGAATTTGATGGTCCTATGAGTATCCATAAATGATCTCTAATGATTTATCTATTCAATTATTCCCCAAGGATTGATCCAAGCCTTGAGCAATTGATTGAGATGTTGAATTGATGAGATGATGAGAATCTCTATGAGACTGATTGAATGATGAGTGCCTCCATGAGGTTGATTGAGATGGATGAGTCTTATGAGCATTGAGTCTTGGAAGGAGTATCGAGCACTGAAATGGGTAATAATGAAGCCAACTCGCACTCATTAAGTACGTTGCCAAGCATAAATGAGGATTAGAACCATTACATTGCATAGAGGTTCCCTCTGGCTAGAGTCCCTGAAACAATAGAGGACTTGTTGATTTATCGGATATTTAGTGGATTCTATTCATTCTCTACCTGGCATGTATAGAACGGCCGTGGCAACACCGGCGGGATGTTATACAGTCACTGGCTCATAAGTGATTGTTGTCGGATAAGAGAAACTCCCAGAATGTTCCCATATTGAGTACTCTGAGTCGAGATGAGAAGAGATGAGATGAGATGAGTTGAGTTGAATTCCTTTGAGATGAGTCTAATTTGATTGATGAGGTTTAATTGGTCGATGAGTCACTTGTCTAATCTTTATTCTTTTTTTAGATAGACATTTGACGTTTTTATTAGGTCATTATTCTGAGTTGATGTTATTTCCATATTCTTCTACTTGTTTCTTTTTTATTTAGCTATTTTACATACTGTACATTTCACGTATTGACACCACTCGACGCTACATCATTTTATGATGTAGATACATGTGTTAGAGATTGTCAACAAACGTATCGTTGAGGATCTGAGCCGTTCAGCTGATTTGGTGAGCCTCCTGCACTTCGGAGGATTCATTACATTTATTTCAAATCTTGCTTATTAGAGTTAGATATTGATTAGCTTTATTTTTTATTTGAGGTAGTCATGGGTCTCTCATTGGCAAGACTTGATAGTGATAGAGGCTTAATAGACCAGATCGAATGTTGATGTTGAGACTTGTTGAGCTAGTTTCTTTCTAACTAGCCTATTTACTTATTATATTATTTTGTGGATAGATGAGATTTGCCCATTACTTTCTTTAGTCTTTTGCTGATTGTCTTGAGTTATTCGATTGAATGAATGTGATAAGGACAAGTGGTTTGCTTGGGGACTAACAATAGTCTTTGAGTGTTGGTCACGTCTTGTCACAATTCGGGCCTAGGGTCTAGATGTGACACGGCGAATGGGAACCCAAGAGTTCCCAAACAAGCCTCAAGATACCAAACTTGCATCATCAGTTCGGAAGCACATTGAACAATCAACACATAGTTCTAAGCGACGGAAAAAGTAGGACTCACGCTATAGGGGCAATTCAGGACTTAGAAACTTTCCATCACAACGTATAGCCAAGCCATAAATCACATAACCAACTCATATAGTGATAGTCAAAGATAACCAACTCAAAACATAGACTTAAGTTATAACACATAGCATAAAACGTAAGAACAATGCCTCTACATAGATGGGCCGAGATCCAAGACATTCCCCGGGCGCACCCTCAATACTTAAAGAAACGAAAGTATCAAAGGTAGATAGATGGTGGATCGTCCTTGGAAGATTGACTCACCACTACAAATAAACATGGAATCCAAGCTAAGCATCAAATGGTGGATGATCAAAGTCCTCGGTCCTTACATGGTGAAATCATGTAGGAAGAGTATGTGTTAGTACGTTTGAATGTACTAAGTATGCGGGATGCAATGTATGAACTTATCAAAACTTGCATATCAAAGTTAGATAACAAGGGCACATAATATACAAAGAGGTGAATATCAAGAAAGGTATTATAACAAGACGCTATGAAACTCGTGATGCAGGAAATACAAATGATGCTCATATATATAGTGGGGATGTTACCTCAACCATCATAGGTAATTACTTGGAATCTCGTTGAAATCCCCTCATCGGTAAAGAGGTGGTCTACTTGCCAAGGGTATTTTGAAGGAAAAAAGATTTTTAAATCTCATAAGACCATACTTCATTTTATGGGACAACTCCCATTTCACATGAAGTAACCTTCCTTACTAGACAACTCCCATTTCAGATAGGATTCTCATATCAAAACATGTCATATCATATCATTTCTTTTCCTTACGGGACAACTCCCATTTCGGACGCATCTTTCATCATGAGACAACTCTTATTTCGGAGAGGAAACCTATGTTAGGTACATAGTTCAAGGAAAGAGAGCAAACCCTCCATCCATCGGTGCTAAGTCATCAACCCACAAGAATACATGTACATATATATAGATATATATGCTTTCAAAGACAACATTCATTTGCAAGATCATTTCAATGCATCCTTAATTGTTAAAGTCCAATACCATTAATAGAAATTTATACTTAGGCTCAAATGACAAAATCATAGTACTCATGCATAGGAATAGTCCATTCGTATACAAAATGGTGCAAGCACCCAAAATGCTCAAAGAGCCATAATCAATCGACATATTATGATCATAATATTGTCATAACCAATATCTTATCAAAATCATATCATATAACAAAATTGGGCTTAACCCACTTCATAATTTCCGTAATAATTCATGTACATGAATGCATATGTTATGAATCATGAGAGAATAGCATGAGTAATTAAGATTCAATCTAAAATCAATAACGTAATAAGAATTCAAGTGTAAACATAATTAAATCCACATTTTAAAATCTTAATATAATCACTCATGTATAAACAAGCCTTAAAGGGGACATGCATATTTATAATTCTATAAAATCAAAATAAATCTTCATACAATAGTACAAATCACATTAAAATCATCAAATAAAGACTACCCATGAGTAAATAGAATTTTAGGATTCATACTATTAAAAACCCCAATTAAAGTAAGCTAGAAATTCGTAAAATTACTTGAAAATAATTTGGATCTCCTTGATTGGAAGGAAATCAAGGATCAAAATCCACATAACTTCACCAAGATGAAGAAAATCCCAAAGAATTTTAAGAAGAATTGAGTTCCCTATCCCAAATGTTGAAGTCTCCAAGAGTTCATTGTGGAAACCTTTTGAGAGGAATTTAAAAATATGAAGAGTGATTTGAATGTTTAAAATGGGTTAGGTCTTTAGATGACCTTAGTATAGCATAGGAATTCCCAAAATGCCATAAGAAATAACCATATTTATGAAAATGCCATTAATGAATCGGAGGAAAATTTTATTGGAAGCCACTTAACTGGAGGGTAAACGTGTCGTGTGGCATTACACGGTCCGTATACTTGCCTATGAACCTAGACTTAGCACAATTTCTGGAAGTTGGAACTTGGCTCAACACTTAGAAAAATGTTCACTCTAGAAACCTCATAGAGGGCCTCACGGCTTGTGCCACACCACACATTTCATTTGGCTATTTGTGGCACATTACTTGGCCAAAAAGTGGCTGTCTCAGGCTCAAGGGAAGTCTCACGAGTCGTGAGATGTCTCACTACCCATTTACTTGCCCGTGTGGCAACACTACACAGGAGGATCTTACGAAAACAGGCATAATTTCTTCATCCGAACTCAAAATAAGATGAAATCAAGTGCGTTGGAAAGCTAATTCAAAAAGATTTAATTTGATAGGTCGTGGGCCACCCATTTCCTTCTGTGATAAGAGATATTCCCCTTTAAAAGTTGACCATTCTATCGGTACTTATGTCAAACCTAACCAACGGAAATTCCTTTGAACTTGGCTCGATGTAGTGGACCCATGATGGCCTTAAACAACATAAATAAGCTTGAACCGAAGGCTTGAAAGTGAACTTAGATCGAGCTTGGGAGTTCCATAAGGTGTCAACTTAGCCTAAAACTTTCCGAAACCAAATCTCAAGCGTAGCCAAAGCTATACAAAAATACGGGTCCTTACATCATCTCATTCTTGGGAACATCCGTCCTCGAATGTGGAAGAATAAGGCTTGAAAGGCTTGAATTAGAACATGAAACTTCCAAACACAAGGTACAATACACAATTCATCATTCAAAAATCATCAAGTCATTAAAACTCATATCAAAATGTATTCAAATTGTTTGAACCTTCATGAAAATCATTTTAATGCTTATGAAAGCATGTCATGCCATGAGACTCAGGAATTGACAGGATTAGGACTACTTGGAGAAGGAAAAACCTAGAGCCTTTAGGTTGAGTGGATTGGAAAAATATAGGGATGTCTCTTTATTGTCCAACTATGCTTCTTATGTAGCACTCTCCATATATTGGTTCCTCCAAAGCACCTTTACCGATGCACATCCTTGTTAAGAAGCCATTTTACTTACCTATCCAAAATTTCTACCGGGACTTCCTCAACATTGAAAGTAGTCTCAACCGATAAGAAATGAGCCGACTTAGTCCTCCGGTCAACAATACCCCAACATGAATCAAATTACTTTCAGGTCCAAGGCAAACCAATCCATAAAATCCATGTCTGTCTCTTCCCACTCTCAAGTAGAAATTTCAATATCTTGAGTCAAACCAACGGGTCTTTGGTGTTCTACCTTCATTTATTGACAATTAGAGCGTTCGGATACAAACTTGACTACATCCTTCCTCATACCATGCGACCAATACACTTCTCTTAAACCTTAGTACCTCTTAGTAGATCTCGGGTGAATAGAATAATAAGAGTTATGGGCTTTACTCATGATCATATCCTTAAGACCATCAACGTTCGAAACATACCATCGATCTTGGTACCGGATTACACCATCTTCCCCTTGGGAGAAAACCTCTATCTTATCCTCTGCAACCCATCTACCCTAAAATTCGCATCAAAGTCAAACAGCTCAAGTCCCACAAGATCACACAGGAAGACTTTGTGCAACATCGAAATAGGACAACCACGATAACTCCATGGGCAACAACAGTTTCACCCAAGGGAGTAATAACTGAAAAGGGGTCCTTCAAGATCTCAGGACTCAAACAGAACATAACAGCCAACGGAGGAATCACAAAAGACAATTTCGTACCCAGCCAAGCAAAACATAGACATCAAATTTAAAGACTTTCAGTGTACCAATAGTAACATCTGGGGTCTCCTCAAACCTCCTGATGTGTATGAAGAGCATAGAACCTGTTGTTACTCGGGGCAACACCTTGTAGAGCTCTTTGTTGGCCTTGTCCACCTCAGACCACCTGACCCTGACCCTTCCCAGGATCCCTAGGACAATCAACAACCTTGTGGCTCTTATTACTACACCCAAAGCAAGCACCCATACTCTTCCAACATTCGCCCGTGTAATTTTTCCCGCACCTGCAACACCTGGGAAACCATGATCCACCATCTCCCGGTGCCTTAGGAGAAGGCAACCTATCACTATATATTCCAGCATTTGAACCTTGGCCCCGTTGGAAGCGATCAAAACCACCACCTCTAGAACCGAAAAACCCACCATCAAACCGAGCTCTCTTAGCATCATGAACTCTCCTCTCCTTAAGTTTCTCCCCTTCAATTTGCTCGGCATACCCCACAAGTCTAGAGATGTCCATATCCCGATTAAGCATAGTCGTACGACATTTACCGTTAGAGATAGGCTCATCCATAGGCCCATGAGGTGCTTGACCCTCATTAGCTGGGGCTGGTCTGGCTGTCTACCACGAGGCATCTTCGGAAACAGAGCAAGGATACTATTCAAGGTCAAGAGCTAATCCAACTATTCACAGCACGACATAAGACTTGAAGAAGTGAGACAATTCCTAGAACGTCGTCATAGCCTCCCACTTATAGGCATGGTGCACTTCACGCCCATAAATAGGACTCTACTTGATGCGACATGTTGGACTCCAAGGATTATTTACAGACCTAGGCTCTGATACCATCTTTGTCACGACCCGAGCCTAAGGCCTAGATGTGACACGACGAATAGGAACCTCGAGAGTTCCCAGACTAGCCTCAAGATACCAAAACTGACATCATCGGTTCAAAAGCACATTCAGCAATCAACACATAGTTCTAAGGATGGGAAAAGTAAGACTCACGCTTTGGGGGTAATTCGGGACTTAGGATTTTTTCATCACAACATATAGCCAAGCCACAAATCACATAACCAACTTACACAATGATAGTCAAAGATAACCAACCTAAAACATAGACTTAAGTTACAACACATAGCATAAGACATAAGGAAGTTTCCAAGGTGTCCAACAATACCTCTACATAGATGGGTCGGGGGCCAAGACATTCCCCAAGCTCACCCTCAATACATAAAGAAATAAAAGTATCAAAGGTAGATAGATGGTGGATCATCCTTGGAAGATAGGACTCACCACTACAAATAAACATGGAATCCGAGCTAAGCGTCAGACGATGGATGATCAAACTCCTCAGTCCCTACATGGTGAAATCATGTAGGTAAGAGTATGCATTAGTACGTTTGAATGTACTAAGTATGCGGGATGAAATGCATGAACTTATGAAAACCAGCACATCAAAGTTAGATGACAAGGGCACATAATATAGAAAGAGGTCAATATCAAGGATGGTATTATAACAAGATGCTATAAAACTCATGATGCATTAAATGCAAATGATGCATATATATATAGTGGGGATGTGACCTCAACCAACATAGGTAAGACCAAGCGAGTTATTACTTGGAATCCCCATGAAATCCCCTCATCAGTAGAGAGGTGGTCTACTTGCCAAGGGCAGACCATACTTCACCTTACGGGACAACTCCCATTTCGCATGAAGTAACCTTCCTTACAGGAAAACTCCTATTTTGGATAGGATTCTCATATCAAAACATATTGTATCATATCATTTTTTCTCCTTACGGGACAACTCCCATTTCGGAGGCATCTTTCCTTACAGGACAACTCCCATTTCGGAAAGGAAACCTATGCTAGTCATATAGTTCAAGGAAATAAAGCAAACCCTCCATCCTTTGGTGCTAAGTTGTCATCCCACAAGAATACATATACGTATATAGATATATATTCTTTCAAAGACAACATTCATTTCCAAGATCATTTCAATGCGTCCTTAATCGTTAAAGTCCAATACCATTCATAAAAATTCATAATCAGGCTCAAATAGCAAAATCATAGTTTATAGTTATAATACTCATGCGTAGGAATAACCTATTCATATGTAAAAATGGTGCAAGCACCCAAAATGCTCAAAGAGTCATAATCAATAGACATATACATGATCACAATATTGTCATAACCAATATCAAAATCATATCATATAACAAAATTGGGCTCAACCCACTTTACCATTTCCATAATTTTTCATTTACATGAATACATATGTTATGAATCATGAGAGATTGACATGAGTAATTAAGATTCAATCTAAAATCAATAATATAATAAGAAATTCAAGTGCAAACATAATTAAATCCACATTTTAAAATTTTAATATAATCACCCATGCATAAACAAGCCTTAAAGGGGACATGCATACTTATAATTTTATAAAATCAAAGTAAATCTTCATATAATAGTTCAAATCACATTAAAATCATCAAATAAACACTACCCATGAGTAAATAGAATTTTAAGATTCAAAATATTAAAAACCCCGATTTAAAGTAATCTAGAAATTCGTAAAATTACTTGAAAATAATTTGGGTCTCCTTGATTAGAAGAAAATCAAGGATCAAAACCCACATACCTTCACCAAGATGAAGAAAATCCCAAAGAATTTGAAGAAGAATTGAGTTCTCTAGCCCAAATGTTGAAGTCTCCAAGAGTTCATTGTGGAAAGATTTTGAGAAGATTTTAAAAATATGAAAAGTGATTTTGAATGTTTGAAATAGATTTTAGGTCTTTAGATGACCTTAGAATAACATAGAAATTCCCAAAAGGCCACAAAAAATAATCGAATTTACGAAAACGCCATTAATGAATCGGAGAAAATTTTTATCGGAAGCCACTAGAGTGGAGGGTAAATGTGTCCTGTGGTATTACATGGTCTGTTTACTGCCTATGAACCCACACTTAGCAAAATTTCTGGAAGATGGAACTTGGCTCAACACTTAGAAAAATTCACTCCAGAAACCTCACGGAGGGCCTCACGGCCCGTGCCACACTACATGGTACATTATGACTGTTTGTGGCACATGAATTAGCCAAAAAGTGGCCTTCTCAGGCTCAAGGGTAGTCTCACAAGTCGTGAGATGTCTCACTACCCGTGTGGCAATACTACACAAGAGGGTCTTATGAAAATGGGCATAATTTCTTCATCCGAACTCGAAATGAGGTGAAACTAAGTGCATGGGAAAGCTAATTCAAAGAGATTTAATTTGATAGGTCATGAGCCACCTAATTCCCTCTGTGCAAAGAGATACACCCCTAAAGTTGATTTTTCTACCAGTACTTGTGTCAAACTTAACCAACGAAAATTGCTTTGAACTTGGCTCGATGTAATGGACCCATGATAGCCTTAAACAACATGAATGATCTTGAATAGATGGCTTGAAAGTGGACTTAGATCGAGCTTGGGGGTTCTATAAGGTGTCAAATTGACCCAAAACTTTCTGAAACCAAATCTCAAGTGTCACCAAAGCTATACAAAAATCTGGGTCCTTACCCATCTAGGGTAACCTCCTGAGGTGTGACATTAAGTGTCGTTCTTTGAATGATTTTTTTCATGACTTGGATGGTCCATCAAAACTAATTGATACGTATTTCCCAAATTTCAAAGTTACATGTGTCCCCAAAAAGAAATTTGTTAGGGTTTTCAAGGAGGAGCATTTATTTGACATGTTTATTCTTTTCTTGATCAATACATTTACACTCTTATCCCCACCCCTAGCAAGTCAGCTGTCCCAAATGATCACTTCCTGTTGGTTGAGTCTGGCAAGTATACTACGTATTCTTGGGGCCATCTTTCATTTTTAAAGTTTAGAGATTCTGTAACTTTGCAAATGGTCAAGGATCCTGATTATGTTCATTTTTTCGGATTTCTTGTGGCTTTGCAAATCTTATTGTATGAATCTTACAATCAGGTTGATAGGACGATCGCAGTCCGTCAACGTAGTCATACACCTCATATGTTTAGTTGGAATATTGATAAGAGAAATTTTTTTTTTTGAAACATTTGAAGAGAGGAATATAATATTTAAAGAAGTTGGCAACCAGGTAATATCCTTTTTTTCATACGAAAGTTGCCAATAAGTTTTTATTATTGTTTTAGTTTCTAAATAAATTTTTTATATTCTTAGTATAAGTTCAAGAATCTTAATTTCATGGATGATGAACTGGATGTCATTCGCCTTGAAGAGATTGTTGGACCAAATGATATTACTCTTCATAGGGAAAAACCGGTCAGTGGAGTTGAAAGGCATGAGAAAAATCTCATTCCAATATTGTTCCGGACAATGGTGAACACTTTGGCAGTGCCAAAAATGTTGAAGGTGTTGAAAAGATTAGAAAAGAAATTATGTTGATATGCGTTAGTTATTTTCTTTCCTTGTTATTTCTTTAATTTTTTTGGTTAACTATTTTTTAATTTATATTTACTGTTTTAGGTTCGTAAACAGTTTTCAAACTTAGAGACTAAGGTTGATGCACAGTATACTAAAAGAAAAAATTTGTTATCGATTCGTTTAGAAATCTTCTACTTGAGATAAGCAGTCAACGGAAGTTTGATTGAAGAAATGACAATCCATTATCACCAAAAGTATGATTTACTTATCACGCAATTGTTATTTTAATTTAAATTACATTCTTTTTTATAAGCTCTTGCTAGAATTGTTATTATTCTATTCGTTAATGCATAATGTCTTCATTTTTTATTTTTGGGAGGCTGCTCATGGGGATGGTAGTATAGTGAATGATGCATTTGACAAGCCAACTATTGGTAATGAATTTTCAACACCCCCAATGGTTAGTTGCTTTGACAATTTCTTTACAGTTAATTCATTATTGGTGTTGTAGATGGTATTGTTGATATATAATTTGGTTTATAGTTGGTTACCCTGTAGTTGTTGCTCGGATTTGGGGGCCTACTGTGGATACCATAGAATGTGCTTATATTTTTTTCTTTTTCTATTAGATTGTCTAACTCTGTTGATGGAATTACTGTTTTATGTTGAATGATCTTGGAGTTCTTTAATAGATGGCATGTTGATAATTTTTTGTGTTTATTTTGGTGACATCCTTGATTTTTTGTTCTCTTGAAATATGTTTTGGTGCTCATTTTGATAACAAATTTGGAATTGTTTTTATCTACATCTTTTGTTGATGTAAAATTTTAGAATATTTTCTTACAATGATGGTCTACATTTTCTATACCATTCACTTTTTTAATAACAATTTTCTTTCATAATGCTTATAAGTTTTTGTTATTTTTGTTAATTTGCTACTAGTTAATATACGTCATCTTCATTTTTGTGTTAGGAGGTTGATCATGAAGAAGATACCACGTGACTAATGCATGTGACATCAGTGTTGCTGGTAATGCCTCAAAAGCAGTCCATATGTTTAGCTCTTTTGACAATATATTTACGATTAATTTTTATTTTTTTTATAGGACAATTGGTGTAATTGTTAATATAGACATTGGTTAATAGTGGTTAATTGATTGTCCTAGCATAGTAGGGGGGAGGGGTTACTTTTGATATTCTTGTTGATTTAATTTTATTTTTCTTCTTATAATTTTTTGGTCAATTTTTGAATTTTTTGTGCATAAAGTAATTGATACCACATATTAATACAAATGTTGTCATTTTTGGTTATTGTGTTATTCTTTTGTTGTGGTTATAGTCTATTTTTTTTTCTTTATTTTTTTGGTGTACATGTGTCATTTTGGGTTTAATGTTAGTTCATGCTCTAATTTTGTCGTCTTTATTTTGGTCATATGTTTATTTTTAAAATCATTATTTTATGTTAGGAGGATCCTCATGAGGAAGCTATCACAGTCAATGATGCATATGGCACTAGTGTTGCTGACAATGATTTTTCAGCAGTGCATGTGGTTAGTTCTTTTAAGAATTTTTTTTACGATTAAATTTGTTTGTTTTTTATATAATAGTTAGTATGATTGTTAATATAGACATTGGTGTTTTAGTTTGTTAATTGATAGCCCTCTCTTTTGTTTGTTGTGTATTGTTCATATCATAATTGGCATAATTGTTTGTTTGGAGTTCTATTTTTATTGTATATTTTCTTTCTTTTGGTGTATAGGTAGCTTTTCTTTGTTTTGTATTGTTGATCTTTGTTACAATTTTTGTTTGAGGGTTTTGATTTTTTTTTTTGGTATTAGATTGCTCCTACATTTTTGGTATTTTTTTATGTAGTTCTTGATATTTTGTTTAGATACAATGAGTACTGTGTTTTTGGTTTATCTTTTATTAAGTTTTTGGGATTTGTTTTTGTTTTTAAAAATATAAGTTTCAGCATGATGTTCAATCTATGTTATTTTGGTGAAAATGTTATTTAGATTAATCTGTATAGGTAGCTTTTTGCTTTTAATGTAGTCCTTTGTTATAAATTTTGCGATAGGTTATTGATTTTTTTTTTTGGGGGGTATTCTTTATTAGTGCAAAATTAATTTTGTTTATGACCTTTGTTATAAATTTTGTGAGGGTTTTGGTATTTTTTTTTTGTTCTATATTGGTGTTACATAGATATACCTTTTTTTTTTTTAGATAGTGATTAGTATTTTTTTTTGGGTTCAATTATTATTTTGCTTTTGCTACTTTGTTGATTAACTTTTTCATTTATTTTGTTTTGGTGTTTAAATATACAACTTTCAACATTATCTTTAATTTATGTTGTTTGGTGAAAATGCTATCTAGATTAAGCTGTCCATGTGACTTTTTTGGTTTTAGCGGGTTTTAGCGTAGAACCTTTGTTATAAATTTTATGTCAGGATTTTGTTGCTTATTTGAATTTTTTTATTGGTGAAAATATTTTTTTATCATGACCTTTTCTGTGTTTAAACATATAAGTTTTAGAATAATCTGTACGGGTGTCTTCTTTAGTTTTTAATATAGGCATTTGTTATAATTTTTCTGTCAAATTTTTTATTTTATTTTATTTTTTTGTACTAGATTGGTGTTTTATTGATGTTTTTCCTATTCATTTTTTAGGTTGAGGAGATTTGAAAATTTTATAGCATTGAAGGGAATCAGGATGAACCAGGGAAGCATATCAGTGAAGGTGTTGAAAATGATATACTCAATAAAGAGTGTGTTCCTAATGCGATCCCCTCAAATGCAAGTATGGGTTTTGTCCAAAAGTCCATTACCTGTTATAGTATAGAAACTTTATTCCTTATTATAACTTCTTGAATTTCTTGATTTCATAGGTGAAGCGAGAGGTGTTGCACACAAGACGCCTAATCTTGATTATTTTGAATACCCATATCTCTGTAGATCTTAAATTGTTGCGATTGAAAACAGATTATCATATGTCATATCAATGCAAAAAGGTAGAACTAAGGTCCTCGATAAGTATGTGCAATCACCGTACACGGACCTTAGTGATTCAATTGGTACTGCAGAAACGACGTCTGCTTTCTTTCAATTGAAGCACCCTTTCGTCCAATCTACTAGTCTTGAGGTTGACAAGAATCTTATTGATTCTTTTTAATTGTGGATTAAGCAGAGATTATCCAAAAAAAGGTGACAGGTATGTGTTATATCTGTTTATGTTTATATTTTGACTCCTTTTTTCACACTTTACTTAACTATTTTAATTTATTTCAAAAAATTGAGTGCATTCAATATTGCCTCGAACAAAATCAATCCACCGTTCAAATTCGGTGTTGATAGGGTGAAGTTAATGGATTGATTTTACAACCTGGTGACTGCCGGCCATCCATGGGGAGATTCGGTAATATAACAACTATCAATTCTTGTACAACTCTTGCCTACTGCTTGTGATTTTTTTTTACAATGAAATAACTTCACTTAAGTTCGTGCAATTTATTTTCTGTGCAGCATGTTGATGTTATTATATATTATTGTACAAAAAAAAGTACGGACTGGAGAATGATACAAGAGTCATATTTACTGATTCTTTTTTCATATAATGGGTTGAACAAATCCATGATTCATGGATGAAGAGTAGGAAAGATAATCGATTAATTACCCCAGATCTTGACGCTGCACAATATATTAGGGGGTTTAAGATAAATGTTAACACTCCATGGGAGAATGTTAATTTTGTTGGTATTCCAATTAATCTGCCTGAAGCATGTCACTGGTCTTGGCTGTCATAAGTATAAAAAGTCGATGTATCTATGTTCTTGACTCTTTATGTGTAGTGGGATCGAAGCACTGCACCGCAATGAACGCTGTGTCAAAAAAGCTAGAGGAGATTATTCCATTGTTTTTACTGATTTTTATGGAAAAAGGAATGACAATGATTGAAACAATACACTAGAATACATGGATTGTGTTGCTAGTGACCCATTGGATTATTTTATTGATGTCAACACTCCACAACAATGTGAAAATTCAAAGTAAGTTCTTTTTAATTTTTAAAAATAAAATTTTAACATATTTCCTAAAATTTTGCAGTTTGATTACTTTTTAGTTTCCTATGTTGGATGTGATGTTTCCCAGCTGTTCTCCCTTTTTTTAAAGAAAACTCTCCAACATCTTTACTTTGTAGAAGATTGAATTATTTTTCTTTTTTTTGGATAGTGATTATAGTCTTTATACGTGTGTGTTTGCTAATTACATTTCCCAAGGACATCTTCATATTAATGATGAAAGAACCCGGATAGTTTCGAATTTATTCTGGGTAAGGTGCGGAGCATTGATTTGAGATTATGGGCACAGAAATATAGATGCAGGCGTCATGAGTGAAAGCGAAGTCACCGATAAGGTGCTCAGTAGACGTTGTCCTCCGGCAAAATTCAAGGGAATATGTTCCGAGAAGAAAGAAATAGGCATTCATGAAATATCAACTTCCTGGCCATCTGCTTTACTGTTGAACAGCTGCTACATTTTTTGTAATTTTGGTATTTTTATGACTTTTTTGGATGTACAGGTTGTTCGATGGGGGGGACATTTGTTTTACTGTTGAACATTTGGTACATGTTTTGTAATTTTGGTATATTTATGAGTTTATGGATGTACATGTTGTTAGTTTAATTGTAGTACCAAATAAATAACCAACTGATAAAACTGAAATGCACACCAAGTCCAACATCAATCATTTTTTAGTACAAAGTGTCCCTTATAAATCAGAAAAAATCAAACCTAAAAAATTAAGATTAAAAATAACAAGAAAATGATTTTAAAAAATACAAATTATATACCAACCAAGTAACCAAAAGTCTGAATTTATTTGTGCCCTGTCAAAACATCAATGTTTTAAAACCAAAAGTAACTAAATCATTTAACATTGAATATTTTACGTTTGCTATATAACTACAATAAATGATAAGCAAAAAACATTGCCAAACCTTGCTATCTGAGCCAACCACCATCAGTCATCAAACTGCACTTTCTGGGACAAGCCAACCAATAACTAACATGCACCAACGTTCATACCAACAAATCCACCAAATCATTGAAACCCAAAAATTGGGTCCCTATTACAATAACCACAAAAGAAATTAAAAAAATGACCAGTGCTATCACATTTCAACACTGTTAGACCCCGTACTTCTTTAAATTAAGGATAATTATCCAATTGGGAAATTTTGTTGTGGATGTCGGGTAATTT
>JAPFFP010092591.1:0-20718 GCA_026153255.1 Solanum medicagineum
CCTCATTTTAGAACAAAACCCGAACCTCAAATCAACCTTAGAGAAGTGACTAACCCATTGTAGTTGACCAAATAGATTGACCATCCTTAAATATCATATTACAACCTTGCGGGCTCTACACTCATTAGAAGCATGTTATGCACGTAGCCCAAATTACCCAAGACCTCAGATCCATCAAGCTAAGTCCAACCAAGATCACAAGATAAGACTCTATGCAATGATAACATAGGGCAACCCTTATAGATATCTTCTAGCCACTATAGGCTCACGCGACCATCCGAGACACACACATTAATCCTATTAACACAAAGGAATCACACAAAAGATAGCAACTCCCGAACCTATCAAATCACCCTACTCAATACTTCGGTCACAACATTGGCCTTACTTAATGTCAAGTAAGTGACAAGAGAGGCAATAGAAGATAACCTATTCACAACCTCCAGTAATAGCCCGTTAAGCCCAAGAAGCTCCTAACACACAAGGGAGTCAAGGTCTAGTCTAATAGCTAATCACCTTTGTCTTACTAGGGTCCACCTTAATGCCATCACTTGGCACCGCAAGACCTAGGATGACAACCTCTTACAACCAAAATTCCCATTTCTCCTATCTAGCATCCAACCTTCTTCCTTAAACTTTGTAGTACTACCCTCAAATGACTCACACGCACTACCTCATTAGGGCTACTATAAGAATATCAGAGTAGGGACTAAAGATCTTATTCATGAGACTCAAAGGCATAACTGGTGTACTAGTCAACCCAAAAGACACTACCCCAACTTCAAAATATCAATTCAAGGCCTTATCTATCACCAACAACAATTCTATGAACAAAACAACTTAGGTTCAAAACCTCCAGTTCTCACAAGATGATAACATGCAATCCCTTAGAGACTAATTGTACCTTAAGACATGAAACAGACCTACCTCCCTTGCTACCATTTAACAACGTCCCACTCAACGACGGGCTCATTAGGGATTTGGGATATAACTCTATGGGTCCTACCATTCACAAAGACACAACATGCAAGTAACCATTCCATTCCTAGTATGACATCAAAATCCACCACGCCAACTCCAACAAGCCACAAAGCACGACCTAATGCAATACCAACCCGGATCAACCTATATGAACCTTCTAGCAACAGTATACTCAACAAAAGGATAGAAACCAAAGGTCCACACAACAACTTAGGCACATAAGAAGCCCAATTAGCAACCCAAAAGAATAGAGAAGAAATAGTAGCACACCAAGCCTAACAAACATGCACAACACAACAAAAAAAATCAAAAGAAACCTTAACATAACGATAGTAACATCGGGCACGTCATCTCCTCCTTGAGTCTCTTGATCAACATCACCACCTTTACTCTTGTATCAACCATATAGGCGATCCAGAATTCTATGGCCTATCTCACTACACCCTTGCCACCATGGTCCATCCTACACGTAGGGCACTTGGGATTAGCCATCCCCTATCACCTCCTTTGCTCTTATTGCATTTACGAGGGAAATCCGTAACCTTATAACCCATCTCTCTAGAACCATAACAAGCGTTTGTACCTCTCAAGCATGGGCCATCGTGGCCTTTACCATATTTTGGCCACCTAACATAAGGTACTACACCACCACCACCTCTATACTTGGTGCTTTGGAACTTACCCACCTATATTTGGGCCCTCTTGGCCTTACTACCTCCTCTCTCACTACTAGAAGTCTCAGGAGCACCCACTTGTTGATGAAGTCAGGTTGCCAATGTTGTCACTACTTTGGCCATTACCCATAAAGCATTACGGACCTCAGCATTCGCATATCACCATCTTGAGTAGCTTGAGACATATCCTGAAATGTAAAGGTTAGGGGTTAGCAATAAACCCTAGAGGACCTATCTCTATCGCACGACATGGATCATGAAGAAGTAAAACATTTCCTAAAACGTCTCATAGCCTCCTACTCATAGTTGTGGTGCACAACACAACTATGAATAAGACTCTAATCGACGCGGTGTGTTAGATTCTGAGCATCTAGCAACCTAGTGCTCTGATACAAGTTTGTCACGACCCAAATTAGGGTCTAGATTGACATGGTGAATGGGGTGCCCGAAGGGTCCCCAAACAAGTCTCTTAACTTATCATTATATATCATTGGTCGCGGAAGCATTTGAATGACAGAAAGAGTAGAAGTAAGGGCAATGGGACTAAGAGGAAAGCTTGCATAAAATCATAACCAAGAGACAAAGAGTCAAGGCTCATATCATGGATACATAACAAGTCCAACAACACCTCTACTACATAGATAAGAGCGGGGGCCAAGACCAAGCAACCGGGCTCAACCTCATAGACAAAATAGAAAATAAAGAAGAGTGTCTCAATATATAATAAGAGAAACATATACTAAAGTCCCCAAAGTGGAGGACTCACTAACTAGCTTGACAGGAGGAGAATGATCAACTTGGGCTTCGATTCCTACATGGTTTATCATGTAGGCAAGAGTATACATTACTACGTTTGAATGTACTAATTATGCACAATACAACACAACAAGAGATAGGCATCACAATCAAAATGCATAACAATAGGCAATAGGCATAATATAACAATATGATATGTATGATCAAACATAAGTAGAATATGCTTAAGTAACTCATGCTCATATAGGATAGCATATGTGTAAAAGAGACCAAGCTAGACTTCTAAAGTACAAACCCCTTGGTAGATTAGTGATGATAGCACCCATAACCCTAGTGTATGAGGTACAAACCCCTCATCAAGGTTAGTGATGATAGCACCCATCACCCTAGTATGTGTTATACAAACCCCTCATCAAGGTTAGTGATGATAGCATCCATTACCTAGTGTGTAAGGTACAAACCCCTCATCAAGGTTAGTGATGATAGCACCCATCACCCTTGTGTGTGAGGTACAAACCCCATCAACTAGGCTAGTGACGATTGCACCCATCACCCTAGTGTTCGAGATATTAACCCCTCAAGTAGGTTAGTGATGATGGCACCCATCACCCTAGTATGTGAGGTACAAACTCCTCATCAAGGTTAGTGATGATAGCACCCATCAACCTAGTGTGTGAGGTACAAACCCCTCATCAAGGTTAGTGATGGTAGCATCCATCACCCTAGTGTGTGAGGTACAAACCCCTCATCAAGGTTAGTGATGATTGCTCCCATCACCCTAGTGTGTGGGATATTAATCCCCTCAACTAGGTTACCCGGATCGGGCATGGTGTAATGCAACAATTTATATAGAATATATCATATAAACAAGATCTTTTCATCATCATAACATCAAACATATCATATCGCATACTTTGGAACTTCAATTCCTTAAGAAACCACATCCGGACATTTTATCAAACAATTTGAGTGTGCGTGATGCTAGTATAAAACCATGATATATAGAGACGAAATCATGCAAGAAAATCCATTGTAAAACCATCAATGAACAGCTTGCAACACCCTGAAGATACACACATCAACCCCCCCCCCACCCCCAATCAATTCTTTCAATAGATCCAAGATTGATAGCTCAAAATATAACCAAACAGTCACAGTTGCACATAGCTTTAACATAGTTTGCAGTCAATTTCAAAATAAGAAAGACCCATTTGTAAATCAACTTTAAGTCATGCAATTTGAGTAAATAGAGATTAGGGCACCATGGGTGAAAGAACCCAATGATTGAAACTCACATACCTTAACTTTGGAGATGAACTTGGTGAAGATTGAAGATGGAGACTTGAAGCTTGAAGGAGAACCTTGATGAAATCCTTAAGATTGGTCTTGAGTTTGGGACATGAATTTAGGGTGAAAAGTCTAAGTGTTTGAGAGGATATTGGGGAATGTTAAGGATTATATGAGGGTGAAATAAGGTTATGTATAGGTACTTTCAAGTATGGGAACCCTTAGGCCCAAGATATGAAAGTCTTGGACCGAAGTCAAAAAAAACACAGCACCAAAATAACACTTTCCGTGACGCGGATTACTCACTGGAATTTGCATTTTTGCACATATGAGTTCTATAAATATGGGCATAAATTCTTCATCCAAACTCGGAGTAAGATGAACCCAAGTGCGTGGAAAGCTAATTCAAAGAGTTTTAATTTGGTAGGTCACGTGCCACCCAATTCATTGTAAGATAAGAGATATGCCCCTTTAAAGTTGACCCTCCTAAATTAAATATTTGCGATTTTCGTATTTTGATATGGTTACTCTAAGATTCGGGTCAGACCCATATCCCACTCAATTTTTCCCCCGAACAAGAATATGAAGTCAGATTTTAAAAATAACAAACAAATTTTTAAATAAATGGAAATTACAATTCCGGGCACTTTCGAGGCACATTTTAGGGAACTTTTTGGGGCCGTTTCAATATCTCCCTCTTGGGAACATTCATCCCTGAATGTAAAAGAAACATACATGAAAGAGTGACCATAAATAAATTAGCCCCAACAAGAATGCAACATTACATTTAAAACACCATTTCAGAATCTCAACATAAGTGTAAAATAATCATAAACTTGTCAACTTAAACATGAATGCATATAATGACATAGGGGCTGAAACATAGGACTTGGAATCACATGAAGGACTTAGTCGCTATATTAGGCTTGATTAGAGTGAATGAGGTACGAATATCGCTCCCATAAGACCGCTTCAGCTTCCTTGGAGACACCCTTGACTTGACGATCCTTTCAAGAGGGCCTTAATAAACACCACATCCTCATTAATCAACCTCTCCCCTCATCCATCCAACACCTCCACTGGGACCTTCCCCTAAGCCAACTTGTCCTCCACATCACTCACAATCTCAAAGAGTGCTATAGCACTAGAGTCACCAACATGTCCCATCTACCTAGAAGCATGAAAAACCGGACTAACCAAACTCGTATCCATAGGCAATCTCCAAGCTTATGCAACCTTACCAACTTCTCTCTGCATCCGGTAAGGACTCAAAACCATAACTCATTTGTCAACCTTATCCACACCTATTCCACTTGTCGCCATGAACTACCATCTCCCCCTTGGTAGACTACCGCCACTCTACCAACTTTCCACCCAAAACTTTCAACTCTAATAAGGCGGAATCAAGGCCTTCCTTAATTTAGACCTCTTAATCAAAGAAGATATGGAACCATCAAGAATGCTACACCACCATGCTCAACTTCACTCAACCTAACATCCAATCTAACCAATCGATAGACTCCACTGGTCTCCTCCCTGCCACCATCAAAAACACATGCTAGGCTACCTAGAGCACCGACCACAACATTAGCCTTACGGGAAAAAATAATGCACACTCATTTCATAATCCTTAAAGAATTCTAATCACCTTCTTGCTATCCACAATGCACACCCATTATATTTAGCAAACAATCTCTCATCCTCCATGACTTGCAACATTACCACCAAATGATTCACAAGCTCTAAACAAATCAATACCCCATCACTAGAGACCACCACAAACATATTACGGTAGGGTTTTAAGACCCTATTCAAGAAACCCACAAACACTACCGGTGCATAATCCAACCAAACAACTCCACCAATATTCAAAATGATCATTCCTAGTTCAAAAAGGACACTTAGGGATATCACCTAGCCTCCTCCACACTTGAGAACAAAACCCGAAACCTAAAATCAACCTTAGAGAAGTGACTAACCCATTGTTGTTGACCAAATAGATTGACCATCCTTAACCATCATATTACAACCTTACAGGTTCTACACTCATTGGAAGCATCCTATGCACGTAGCCTAAATTACCCCAAGACCTTTGATCCATCAAGCTAAGTCCAACCAAGATCACAAGACAAGACTCTATGCAACGATAACATAGGACAACCCTTATAGATCTCTTCTAGACACTATAGGCTTACACAGCCAACCCGGACACATACATGAATCCTATTAACACAAAGGAATCACATAAGAGATAGCAACTCCCGGACATGTCAAATCACCCTACTCAAAACGTCGGTCACAACATTGGCCTTACTTAATGTCAACTAAGTCATAAGAGAGGCAATAGAAGATAACCTACTCACAACCTCTAGTAATAGCCCGTTAATCCCAAGAAGCTCCTACCACCCAAGGCAGTCAAGGTCTAGTTTAATAGTTAATCCCTTTCGTCTTAATAGGGTCCACCTTAATGCCATCACCCGGCACTGCCCCACTCAATTTTCCCCCTAAATAAGAATATGAAGTTGGATTTCCGAAATAACAAATGAATTTTTAGATATATGGAAATTATATTTCCGCTCACTTCTGAGGCACATTTTCGAGCACTTTTTGAGGTCTTTCACAAAGATGCAGACCCATTATGCAGGAGAACTCCTCCTTCACCAGATTCATCTAATAGAACTCCTAATCGTGCAAATTTGTGCACCTAGTTATTCAACACCTTCCTCCTTTCCTCCACATGAGCAGTACTCTACAAATAACCTTCTAAGAGCATCAGCAACTACATTAGTTTTACCTAAATTGTAGAGGATGCTCATGTCATAGTCTTTGAGTAACTCAAGCCTTCTCCTTTGCCTCAAATTAACCTCCTTCTGGGTGAAGACATATTCCAAGCTTTTATGGTCTGTGAATACATCAACATGTGCTCCATATAAGTTGTGGTGCCACATCTTGAGAGAAAACACCACTGCTGCCAACTCTAAGTCATAAGTGAGATAATTCTTCTCATGCACTTTAATTTGTGTAGAAGCATAGGCAACAACTTTACCTCTTTATATCAACACATATCTCTATCCCACTCTCGCAGCATTGCAGTAGATAACAAATCCATCTATTCCGTCAGGCAAGGTCAACGTTGGGGAAGTAGTCAACCTTGTTTTCATCTCTTGGGAACTACTCTCACACTTAACAAACCATTTAAACTTGGCCTTCTTCTGAGTCAGTCTAGTCAAAGGTGCGGCTATGGAAGAGAATTCATCAACGAACCTGCTGGAGTAGCCAATCAATCTAAGAAAACATCTTATATTTGTCATAGAGGTTTTCCTAGGCCAGATCTTAACCATCTCAATCTTTTGAGTATCCACTCGAATGTTGTCGCCCAAAACTGCCTGGCCTAGGAATGCCACAAATTTGAGCCAAAACTCACACTTCAAAAACTTTACATACAACTCATTATCCTTAAGCATCTGCAAAGAAATTCTAAGGTGATTAGTATGCTCCTCCTCATCTCTAGAATACACCAAAATATCATCAAAAAACATAATTACGAACATGTGAAGGTACTGTCATAATACTCTTTTCTTTAGGTCTATGAAGGCTGCTGGTGCATTTATCAACCCAAAAGACATCACCAAAAACTCGAAGTGACCATATTGGGTTCAAAAAGCCATCTTCGGGATTTCACATTCTCTTACTCTCAACTGATGAATAGCCTGATCAGAGGTCTATCTTGGAGAAAATAGTGGCACCCTGAAGTTTGTTAAACAAGTCGTTGATCCTCGGAAAGGGATACTTATTCTTTACTATCACCTTATTCAACTACTGGTAATCAATACACATTCTAAGGGAACCATCCTTCTTTCTCACGAACAAGACCGGAGCACCCCATAGAGAGACACTCGACCTAATAAATCCCTTCTCTAGCAAATCTCTCAACTACTCCTTCAGCTCTTTCAACTTTACAAATGCCATTTTAGATGGCGGAATAGAAATAGGCTAGGTATCGAGGAGAACATCAATTCCAAAGTCAATCTGCCTATCAGGAGGAACTATAGGAAGATCATCAGGAAATACATCAGGAAACTCACTCACAATCAGGACAAACTTAAGAGTAGTGACTCAACATCATCAAACTTAACTCGCATGAGGTGATAGATACATCCCTTAGAGATTAGTCTATGGGGCTTGAGGTAGGAAATAAACCATCATCTGACGCAACAAAATCTCCTTTCCACTAAATAACAGGCTCATTAAGAAACTGGAATTAGCAGTCCATTTTATGCAATCAGTAGAGGCATAACAGGCGTGAAGCTAGTCTATGCCAAAGATTACATCAAAACCAACCATTTTTAACTCAATTAAATCAGCAAGAGTATCCTTATGATAGATGGACACCATACAATATTTATGGACACTCTTGGCTCGAATGGACTTACCAACAGGAGTAGAAATAGAAAATGGCTCAAGCAAGCACTCAAGAAGGTTCTCAAATCTACCAGGCACATATGGCATAGCAAGGTAATAAGTCACACTTGGATTAAGTAAAACATAACAATGAAAGGTAAAGATTTGAAGCATACCCATCACAAAATCTGGTACAACCCCTTAGTCTAGTATGTTTCTCATCGCATATAGATAGTTTGTCCCATCGCCTGTACCTGGTGCAGCACCTCTCTTGTTACCTTGTGTTGGTGGTGCTATGGTAGAAGACTGGGACTTGTTACCCATATCAAATATTCCCTATGAAAATGTCCTAACTGGCCACACTTGTAGTAATTGGTCCCTCTATTACAACACTCTCGTAGGTATATCCTGCCACATTTCCCACAAGGTGGCTTCCCTAGTGAGCCAAGGGTCATATTGTCCTGAGATTGTGAACCTTGTGCTCTGAAGTTTTGCTGACCTTGGGACCTCTGATCATACCTAGTATTTAGGGCTGGTGCGCTAGATAAAGATGGCGCATAACTAGTGGACCTCTTCTGGAAGTAAGACTTATCTTACTTACTATGCTTAGGCTGATTGGGCTCAGGCCCTGCTGACTTAGCGTTCTTACTTAGATGCTCCTCTTTATCTATCTTCTTATCTTCCTCAGTCTGTTCGGCATAAACCATAAGTCTGAAAATATCCATGCTTAGGATCAGCAATGCCGCTTTACACTCTTTTTTCACATATCTACCCAACCCAGACATGAATTTTCTCATCCTCGCTCTCATATCCTTGACCATCTCTAGGGCATACCTAGATAATTGGATTAATTTTAGGCTGTATTCTTTAATAGTTAGCCCCTCCTGTTTCAGATTCACAAACTTCTCAATAAGCCTCCGTTAACTCCTAGGGAAATGAGTGATCAATGAAGGTGCTCTCAAACTTATCCCAAACAGTAAGCTCAACATCCTCACCTCGACTCTCCTCCCATTGATTGTACAAAACATTAGCCACATCCTGGAGTTGATAGGAAGTAAGCTCAACTCCCTCACTCTTAGTCACATGCATAACTTTAAACACTTTTCACATCTCATCAATGAAATTTTAGGGGTTTTCCTCAACTGTAGCCTCTATGAAATTTGGTGGCTTCATCCTTAGAAAATCTCTAAGTCTATGGAAGTTGTCGGCCCATGAGGGCTAGAACTAGGAGCCTGTGAACTCTGGTTCCCGCACTAGTATGACATCCCATAACTCTATGCTCTTATGTATCCATGTTCAAGCCTCAGTTGGTTAGATTTGGGGTGTATTAGGTCCATGGGAGACTCCTAGTACCTAAACAAAGTTCAAGACTTCCCCAAGAGTTACGATTTGGGTGATGGTTCATGGAAGGGTCAACTTTAAATTAGCATAACTTTTGGTACATTTAGAACTGGGTAGCTCACAATATGTCAAATGAAAGCTCTTTGAGTTAGCTTCACAACACACTTAGTTTCACCTTATTTCAAGTTCGTATGAAGGAGTTATGATCATTTTCGTGAGACCCTCCCCGTGCAGTAAACTCACACGGGCAGCTTGATGGCCAGTATGCCCTTTGACTGGCCGTTTGGAGCAGCTGGGGTTGGATAGAGCCATTTTTGTCACCAAGAAAGGTGGCACGGCCAGTGGTACTAGCCGTGTGGCCCACTACTAACCGTGGGGATGGCCACATGGTGTCCAATGCGAGCTTGTTGGACTTGGGGACAAATGTGGGTAAGGTTGGTACCACGGGCCCTATTGACGGGCCGTGTGGAGTGGGATGGCCCATCGCACCTGGGCATGTGGATTCCTATAACTCTTTGTCTATGTGAGGTGGGAGGGACCAGTAAACGGCCTGTGTAACCCCACACGGTCCATGAAAGTGACCGTTAAAGTGACGCCGACCCTAACTTTTTCCCAAGTGTTCCAATTCCATTTTTTTTGTCTATGTCTTGTCTCATGGGTACTCCACATGACCCATAGAGTGCCACACGGTCATTCAAGTCTCCAGTGAGATGATACTTTGCCAATTTTTCCATCCGTTCACTTATGACATCTTCATAAATTTTAATTACTCTAATGCCCTTTTTAGACTTCTAATGCTATCCTAATCTTCCTAAAAGACCTAAACACTATCCCAAAGGATAAAACTAATTACTTTCATCTTAAGTACACTCTAAAATCTCTCAAAAGCCTTCATCAAGCCCCAATTCAATTTCAAGGAAACCCAAGAACAAGATTGGATTCAAAGATCATTTCACGCCTCCATTCTTCCCAATCTCAATTCCAAGCAACTCTAGACCTAAGGTATGTGGTGTTGAACCATTGGGTCCTTCCACCCATGGTGCCTAAACCCTCTTTTGCTTAATAATGTATGATTTAAAGTTTTACATGTGGGTCTTATATATTGAGAAATTTACTGCACAGTGATTATAGTTCATGAAAGTATGGTTGTTTTAGCATGTTTTGATCTTCAAATCTTGGATCTAATGTTGGATTTGATGAGGGGTTTTGATGTGACTGTCTTAGGGTGTTGCAAGGTGTTGATTGATGGTTTTATCACTAATTTTCTTGTATCATTTCATCTCTAAATTGCATTGTCTTCTACCCCCATTACACGCCCCCCAAGTATTTGATAAAATGTCCGGATGTGGTTTGTTGAGTAGTTGAAGGTCCAAAGCATGAGATATGATATGAATGATGTTATGATGATGAAATGAGATTATGTATATGATTATTCCCATATGAGTGTTATGCCAGAGTATATGATGAATCCTATATAAGGAGTTGTATTAGACCGTACACGATCTGGTGGGACAGGAGCCCGGGTAACCATGTTGGGGGTTTATACTCATCAACCATGCGAGGGGTTTATATTTCGTCACCGTATTGGTAAATTATGACTACCATCACCCATGTGAGGGGTTTATACCACACAACCACCAAGGGATTTATACCTTGAATAGCTAGCTTGGTCTCTTCTTCACATATGATATCTTATATAAGCATGAGTTACTTAAGCATGTTTTACATAAGAATTGATCATACATGGCATATCGTATATTATGTCTATTGCTTAATATCATGCATTTTGGTTATGATGTCTACTTCTTGTTGCATTGCATCCCACATACTTAGTATATTCAAACGTACTAACGCATAGTCTTACCTACATGATATCACCATGTAGGAACCGGTGCTCAAGTTGATCATCCTCCTCCTACACGTGGCTAGTCGGTGCTATTCCAATCTTGTTAGTGAGTCCTCCATTTCAGGGACCTTAGTCTATGTTACTATTATCTATGTATTGAGACACTATCTTATGTTCTATTGTCTATGAGGGTGAGCCCGGTAGCTTTGTCTTGGCCCCCGCTCTATCTATGTATTTAGAGGTGTTTGTTGAACGAGTTGCGTATTTACGATATGAGTTATGACTCCTTGTCTTTGACGTTGATCTTTTAAGAAGCTATCCCTTAGCCCCTTGTTCCTTTTGCTTACTTTATGCCTTTTATGTGCTTCCATGACCAAGGATGTGTAATGACAAGTTAAGAGGCTTGCTCCATTCGCCATGTCACGTCTAGGCCCTAGGCTTGGGTCGTGACAACTGGGCATGTACCAAATATGTGATCCTAGTAATAGCTTCTTTGAAATCACCCTTTGTAGTAGGAGTAGGTAAAGTAGTTGGTAGCTAGGAAACACCAATGGCTTTGGCTGGTCGACCTCGATAACTCATTTCCATCTAAGTGGGTGCTGCTAGGGTTGGCTTCTCAGTATAATCAACTGGGGTGCTTCTTTAAGTGACAGTACGTTTAGGAGGCATGATATGTAAATGCTTAACACATGAGTTAGAAAGGAGCTTTACAAATTTTTAATCTCTATTACACAAACTAAGAATACAAGAAAGGGTAACAATTCCTAAAGTCTTATAGCCTCCTGCTTATAAAATGTGGTGCACAACACATCTATAAACAAGACTCTACTAGAGACGGCTTCATACACTCCATAGAACACTTAAACTCTGTGCTCTGAATCCAAGTTTGTCATGCCCTAGGAGGGCACCCTTGGCATGGTTTGCACTTGAAGAACCATCACTGATTCCCCAAGAGAACCACCTGGCGTCATCATCACATCATCTAAACAGTGGAAGAAGTATCCAAATATAAAGGAATCACATGGATGGATATAACTTTGCCAAAATATAGTTTCCAGTGAATAAGTTTGGAAATAAACAATACTCAACAAATCCTCTACTCAATGTCTATGAAGCTTCTAATCAACAATCTAAGTGGTACCATGATAGGTCATGGATACCCCAATCAAGGAAACAAAATAGTCAATCAAAATTATAAAATAAAAAGGCTCCTCTGGAAAGTAGGAAGGGCTCACCAACTCTGAGAATGCACTGAACTGGACCTCAACTATGTGTGGGCTGAAGACCTCTATCACCTATATCTACATCATGAAATGATACAGGTCTAAATGGATGTTAGTACATGAAATATACTGGTATGTAAAATAGCTCAAGAAAGTAAAGTTTAACTCACTCACCTCAACTCAAACAACTCATAAGTTTAAGTCGATTTAAAATATTATGCTCAATTAGTGTTTTCTTAGGAGTTTCTCTTAATCGGCATCTAATCCCACCACCTTTAGTTGGGTGATGCACAACGAAGGCGACGTTATTGGCACGCTCGTCCTAAACTTTTCACGGTAAAGGACGATAAACTCTCTCATGGATCCATAATAAATGTTCATCTTTCAGGACAAGAGTCGCTAGAACGTGTTGTAGGACTATCCTAAATGTAGTTTTATGGGTTAGAGTGGTTCTTTACTCGCTCCCATCTTAGTGCTCGATACTTCTCCTAAGACGAAAATATGCTTAACTCATCAATTAACTCAAATCTCAATAATACTCATATCAGTCAACTCAAGTCTCAACCTCATTGGGTTATCTCAACTCGGCCCACCTTAATTTTCTCATCAACTTAGTCAATCAAGGAAATCAATCGAAGTCAACTCAGACTCAAATGGTGATTCAGAGTCAGTCAATTAGACTCATCATAGAATGCAAGAAAAATTCATCAATGGACATGTAATTATAATAACATGTGCTCCCCATGCTTTATTGTGCTCAATTTACTTAGCTGAGATTATCAAACTCAAACTTCAACTCATCCATGTACAAAATTTCATAAAATCATTCAATTTGGAGTTCATGATGTCAATGCATAAAGTTTATATCTCAATCTCATATCAACAATAGTGTAATGCATCAATTTATTCAGTTCATAATCTTGAGAAACACAAAGTAAATGCAGAAAAATTGGTATTTAGGTTACAAAGTTTTCAAGGCTAAACTCTATTTCTCAATTTCGACTCAAGGAATGGAAAGGGCATGGGGATGAATGTGGTTCAATACTTTAGGAAGCCTTACATACCTAAAAATTTGAAGAAAAGTCAATCCTCTGTCGATCCTCATGTTTGAATTCGAAACCCTCGCTTTTCTCCCTTCTTCAGTGCTCTCAAGAATTCATAAATGGGTAATAAGGGATAATACACTTAGGTTTAGGATATAGGACTTAAGTTAAGTCCAAAGCATCATAGGATTTGATCAAACCAGGGTTGGTAAAAGACAAGAATGCCCCTGTTAAAACTGTCGACAGTAACCATGAAACCCCATCTATAGGTCGTGATTTCTTTTCTGAGTCTTAGATGACCTTTCATAGGTAAGGTTTCCAAAAGTTTGAGTTACTCGAATTTGACATGGGATCTAAGGAACCTCTTTTATGGGCCATAAATTCTTTTACGGGTCTTCTGACAACTTATAACTCAATATACTAAAATGTTGATTTTTGAACCAACAAGCAATGAAACCTAATCTATTGGTCGTGGATTAATATAGAAGTTGTATATTGTCTCATGTATGGGCCTCAGACATAGAACATTTCACCAAGTTGTCTTGGTGACCTATGAGACCCCATCTAGGGGTCGTAGATGGCCTTCATGGTTTATCCCAGTGACATTTTCTTAGTTTCTCTGTGCATCTACTCAGACTAGTGGAAAGAATTAGGAGATGTTATAGTGCAATAAGATTGGGCCTTGTCAAGCCACTTTGGGCAATCTCTCTAAAAGTGACCCATTTGGTCACACTTGTAACATGCATCACCTCCCTCACAACATTTTCCCAAGTATAATTTGCTGCACTTGCCACATGGTCACTTACCCTATGAACCTTAAGTCATACTAGCGTATGACTGAGATCCCTAGGTTCTAAGATTTTTAGACCTCTATTTATTCTAGTTTTTGGGTCCGGGTGCACTAGCAGATGATGGTGCTTGTCCCTACTAAAACTTATTGCCATTTCCATTCCCTCTCTTCTTAACCTCGTGGCTAGATATCTTTGCGTTTTTATTTTTGTACTTTTCCTATCTTGTTGCCTCTCCTCATCAGCTTGTTGTACATAAGTCATCAACCTTTTAATATCCATATCGCTCACAAGCATAGCCACCCTCACATCCTTCTTCGACTCTTTTTTTAGCCCATCAACATACAAACCCATTCTCCCTCTTGTATCTATAACCATATCTGGAGCATAGTGGGTCAGCTAAGTGAACTTAAGTCTACACTCCTGGACAGTCATAGAGCCCTATTTCAAATTCAAGAACTCTCTTACCTTGGTCTCTTGCAAATCAATCGAGAAGAAGAGCTCCAAGAAGGCTTCCTCAAACACTGCCCAAGTTAGTATTGGGGCACCCTCCCCTGTATTCTTCTTTCAATGGTAAAACCATAGTCTGGCAATGCCTTCGAGCTGGTAGGTAGCCAACTCAACTCTATCAACATCAGCCACATGCATCACCTGAAACACAGAGCTCATCAATCTAGCTCTTTAGGTCCTCATTGGGTGTAGACCCAATGAACTTAGGTGGGTTCATCGTCAAGAACTCCCAAACCCTGGATGTATTCTGAGCATCTTGTCCACTTATTCCCTATCTAGCAACTAGTGTTGTCATTGCCTGAGCCAAAGTATGAATGACCTGGCAAAGTTCAGCATTTGAGATGTCAGCTTATGGTGGTTGTTCAAGGATGGTTGGGCCAATGGATTCATCCTGATTCTGGGGCTCAGGTTGGTTTTCATTGTATTCAACAGGAGGCATGATCTCAATTCTATAAACTCTCAACACACGAATTAGAAGAGAGCTTTCATGGAGTTTAATTTTGTAGCATGAATGAGGATATTAAAGAAGTAGAACAATTCCTAATGTCCAACAATCTCCTGCTTATAAAGTGTGGTGCACAACACACCCATAAGCATAACTCTGTTAGACATGGCTTCATAGACTCCCTAAGACATTTGAACTCTATACTCTGATGCCAAGTTTGTCATGCCTCGGTAGGGGTACCCTAGACATGGCTAGTAATTAGAGACTATTTTTAGTCCCCAAGAGAATTACTTGACCTCATCGCATTCATTCAATCATAATTAAATATATTAGCGAAAGACTTAAGAGAGATAATTTAAATGTAGTCAAAATAATTCAACAAGACTAGTGTGAAAGAAACTAGTTAGACAATATCCAAATCATCAATATAAAAACTAGTCTATTAAGCCTCTATCTAAACTATCTAGATGGTACCATGATAAGTCATGGCTACGTCAATCAAAAAGAAATAAAGAACTAAACTCAAGATAGATTAAAGTATAAATGTGCATCCTTTAGAAGTAGGGAAGGACTCACAAAAATAGCTGACTGCAATAGATCTTCAATGGTGCACCTATTCAGGATCTCTAGTACTTATCTCTACATTATTAATGATGCAGTCCCAAATAGACGTCGGTATGTAGAATGTATGAGTATGTAAAAATGGCAGACTGAAATAACTAATGGTAGAAGAACATCAACTTAGATAACTCAAATCAAGAAGGTAGGGAAATCAATCAGGATGTCAAAGGTCTAAATGAGAGTATAGTTAGAATGACCAATTATATACAATCCAATCCAATCAGAATACTATCAAAACCTAGATGGGATTTTCTCTTATATGACGATAATCACTTATGAGCCAGTGATCGTACAACAATCTTGTTGATGTTGCCACAACCTTTCACTACTTTGCCACGGTGAAGAACGAATCAACCAATAATGGATCCAATCAATCAATAAAGTCCTTTATTGTTTTAGGGACCTATCATAAGGAATCATCCGACTTAACGGTTTCAATCCTCTTCTACGTTTGGCGACGTAGCTATTAAGTTAGAGTTGGACTTACTCTTACTCTATCTGTCATGATCCAAAATCTAGATGTGATGGAACTCACCAAATCCACCAAGGCAAGTAAGCCCAAACCTGACCAACTCATCAAAAGTGATAAAAGCGGAAGATAAACAATCTAATATATAAAAAATCATAGGGAAAAAAAAGTACAACAATTCCAGAATTAGTGTCGCATATATAAGCCTCTAAATATATAATACTCGAATAAAATACATGTCTCAAATGTCTAGTCCTCAAATAGAATAGAACATAACAATGGATTCCTTGAAGATCTGCTGAAGACATAATGCAGCTACCTTAAGGATAATCCGAAAGCTCGATCCTGCAATGAGAAAAGTATAACTAGAGGGATCGGGCTCGCAACCTACAAAAATGTAGCAAGGGATGATCACCAAACAACATGGTACTCAATAAATGGAATAACCTAGAGTAAAACCATGAAGAACCAAGTAACTCTTAACACCCAGTCACATACTACCTAACTACAAAGCTACACTCAGAAAAGTCCTAGCACAATGTATAAAATATATAATAATTACTAGAATGTAGATATACTCATCACTTAGCATCAAGTGTCAAAGGATCACAATCTCACAACTATTTTACAAGACAAGGATTCATAACCTTCACAATTACCCAATCTGAAAATTATATGATCAAAGCCAATAATAGTATAATTCTCATTATTCTGCTCTCAAGTCATAGAGGAAAATCTACAATTTATCAAGTTCTCACCAATTCATCAAGTATTATTCAATCAACACCAAGAAACCAATCATGCTAAGCCATAAACAAGTCAAATGATACAATGAGTAACCAATCTCAACATCACTCCATATAATCATAGCAAACCAGAGCATTATCGGATGAAGTGAATGCCATGAGATGTAATAATGCTATGCAATATCAAATAATAGTGATGTATGTCTATCCTATGATACATATCCATTGATCATAATCATGCCTGAGTCAGAACCCATAGGGGCCACACATGGACCATGTATCCATCGGAACTATTTCTTTTGGAAATTTTAATTTCATGTCTAGCCAGAAACATTACCCTTTGGCTTTTCATTTCTTTTTTTTATTTTCTTTCACTAGCCGGAGCCATTTTCCTTCGCTTTTCATTTCTTTTTTTGGATCATCAAGCAAATACATAATAAATACACAATGATCATGTTCATGAAAATAAAATACACAAGATATCTATATGAATCATATATCTCAACAATCAAGAATGGATAGCTCAATACCATAAATACTGCAATATCCTCATTATCTCAATACCATCAAAACCTCGATAACATTCACATCTCAAAATAAGTACCAATTCGATATCAATATCAAATAATTTACTATTTCACGTATAATACACCTCCACAATTAATTCGCAAGTCAAATATCACCATAGGAATAATTACTCAATTCAAAATATTTCGATCAAAGCCTGGATTGATTAATCTCTACCCCAAAATACTCAAGTCTATAAACATTGGATCATACGAGGTTCAACATACTTAACAAAAGGTTAGAAATCAACTTGTCTTATATAAAGTCTTGAATCACGTCAATTTCGAAGCTTCCCCTTTCTACGATACTCCAAATCACCAAAATCTATTGAAATATAACATTACAATCATGTAACGAATCTAATGATACTAAAGTTAATTAATTCGGGTAGAAATAAGAAAATGATCCAAAAATCTTGTTGTCGATAAAAGTCACTAGAATTTTGAAATTTATACATGAAAATATTCTCCAAGTGTTAAGAATTTCAATGGCGAAAACCATTTCAAAAATGGAGCTAATACGAGGTAGAAATCGCATGTTTAAAGCTTTCCAAAATACATTCAAATGTAGTAGAAAAACAGCGAATTTTGGCGCGCCAAAATCAATTTCTAAAGAACCCCATGGTGTTCCTATTTGAAAAATATACAAGTTAGCCTTTTGAATCACCTAAATTAGATAAAAATTAAAGGAGAAATTGCTAATTGAAATTGGGGGAAAATCTGAGAAATCTTGAAAATTTCCAGATTTAGACAAGCTGACTGCGGCATGGCAGCTTTTCATTAGGCCACGTCGGCGTCGCATCAGTTTTTTTAGAAACTACTTAAACTTAAATTTGATGCTCCGGCCTCATCCGAAGTCAGAAAATATATTTCATATCTGAAATCTGATTGAAAATGTCATTCCAGACTTAACGATGTAATCAGGATTCTCACCGGCGGTCATTTTATTCCAATATGGATCCCATTTCCCAATATCAAAAATTACAGAAGGGACCAAAATACCAGAAGCCCTGGGAACCAAACGAAAGGTCCTTTTACACCATACTTGATGTTCCCAATCCAACGGAATCATTAGAATTCAAATTTGAAGCCTCCTTGGACCAAAACACGAGAAAGCTCATTTAAACTAGTTTTCGGACTCAAAAACTTAAAATACTCTCAAAATCTCTAAAAATTGCAATGAAGTCATTTCTAGCATTAATTTCACCATATGAAACTACTAGAACTGATGAAATTTTGACCTAAGCCTCTGGACTCCGAATGTTGACCAAAGTCAAACTTATGATCCAAAATGAACTAAAAATGTAACTTTGAGCCTAAAATCTTTATTTTAACTCCAAATTCAGTTCTGCAAGTCCTCCTAGACCAGATTCGGCATTTTGGAGCTAATGGAATCAATAAAATCGTGATCCGACACTCGAAACTCAAAATGACTAGAAAACTCAAATTTTCTAATTTAGACCTTTGAAATATCTTTCTTTTGCAAAACTCAAGCTTATTACAATGATTTCAAAATCTAACTTTTAGACTTAACCAATAATGACACAAGGAAACTTTCACGTAGGGCAAAATAGCAATTTGGTCGAAAGTACCAAAACTGACCTTCTGGATCATTATAATATCACAATCAATTCAATCAAACCAATGATGAGTCTCAAAAGGATCTTATCAATTCATTAGTCTATAACAATCAAGCTTTTCGACCTATCAACTATCTAATTAATTTCTACATCTTCAACGGTGGCTTAAACAATTAGTTAGGAGAACTGTCAGTCCAGACCAATCATTTGAGTGTAATTATGAAGACACTCAGGACTATCAAGTTCTATCAACATTATCATCATGTTCAATCACAATCACAATCATACTGTCAAGGCTTTAGACTCAACCTCTATGTTCATTCATGCAATCTTTTTATGAAATAACATATAGGATTTCTGAAATAACTCATGTAAAATATTTATTTAGTATATCAACCTTGTGAAGATCATCAACATATAAAAATATGTATAATATATATAATTTACAAGAATACATTCAAAGAAACATGCATAGAGACTAAATATTTTCATCATCTTTCTATCACCATCATGGGGCACACAGAAGAAAAATTCGATGTTTCTGTTTAGCTTTACATACTAGGGATGAAGGTGGAAAATTAACTTTGTTAGATTTCAACTTTAACTCCTTGAATCCTAGTTCTTTTCTCCTCTGTTTAGCCCTAGGTCTTTATGTCATAATACATAGAAAATTTAGGAATGGGTTTAAAAATCCTTTTACGCTTAAAACGACCTACATCAGCCATGGGTCAAGTTTAGGAGAGGTACAAAAAAGTCTGGAATGCCCCTCGAAAAAAGTGAAATTCTTAACTGTGCAGACTTGGTCCCTCATAGTACATTTTTCTTCAAAAAATTTTCGATTGATTTTCTAATTCCATAAAAAAATATTAAGACACAGTTAAGTTCAAATATATGATAAGTTTGCAAAATGGACATGTCGCACACTTTCCTAGAATTGCATCATTGCCCCAAAAAATTTTCTTTTGATCCTGTTGCTCTAAAATTCAACCAAGACCATTTTTCCATACAACTTTTTGTGCTGATCACGATTCAGGCTTTGGATTTTCGAAAAAAGTTTGGGAAGATGCGTTATGCAAGTATTCTCTCATATAGGGGTATTTGATAATTTTACCAGGTGTAACAATAAGAGTTTGTGGATAAAGATTTGGGTGGTACATTATCTTATTGCATTTTTTTCTTTCAAATATTTACTTTATATTATTTGGTGAATTCAAATTGATTGATGTGTCTATCAATACATATTGTTATACTAATACTATTTGTCACGACCCAACCCAGGGATCGTGACTAGTGCCGATTGGGCACCCAGACAAACGTTAAATCGGACTTCCAGTCACGACAGTTAAGGAATCTACCGAAATTTTGGCAGAGTTTCCTCTGTTCCACTGACTAGCCCACCTGCAAACAGCGAACCACGGCGAACTCAGCCGACAATAAATAT
>JAPFFP010092602.1:0-20718 GCA_026153255.1 Solanum medicagineum
TGTACAATTCCAGTGAGAGGTAGATTTTTAGAGTTTGGTTTATGAACATGCAGACGGGTCGTGAAATATTTTATGAGTCATGGACCAGGTCTTGTACCCTAAGATCAGAGAAGGATGACTTTCTGAAGTTTCATCAGACGAAACCTCTTATGGATAGTAGAACATTTTACGGGGTGTAAACGGGTGTCATACAAGTTAAGTCCAGTTTTGCAGCAACAAAGTACAAAAGCCCGACTATGGGCCGTAACACACTATACAGCCCGTAGTGAACCTCGTGGAGCGTGCTAACCCTGTTATCCTATTTTGTTTAGGACTTGTATTTTAAATATTATAAATAGGTTTTTAGGTTATTTTTCTTAGAGTGCTCGAAATAGTCAGTAGTTTTAGAGTGAGATAGAGTAGAAAACAATTCTGAAGAGTTGAGAAACACTTGTACACTTTGATTTTTGATCTTCTAATTACAATCTTGTGATTCTCATTGAAGCTTGGATTTACTTGTGTTTAATTGAATTGTGGAAGTATTCCATTATGTTATTCTAACTTATGACCTTTGCATCTACACAAATCATGAGTAGCTAAATCCACCACTAGGGTTTCGGGAACCATGAAGAACTAATAAGGTAAAAAACGGGATAATTCATAATTCTTGAAAAGTGTGCATGCATGTATTAATTAATTCTCTTCGTTTTGCATGTTTTCTAGTGGTGGCCAACATCATAACCCACCTACTATTACTTGAATGGACCAAGGTACTAATGAATAGGAAAAGAGATTAATTAACAGGCTCTTGTCTAATCAACTGAACTAGGCCAAGGGGAGGTTGTACTGGGACAATAGGTAAGGGTTAGTAATGTCATACTATGGGGATAGACCAAGTCACGTAGTGAAATTCGCCTCTGGCCTGGGCCAAAAGGTTTGGTGAACTTAACTTATCGTCCTATATGCTACACACTAGAAAAGAATTTGGTTATCCGATGACACTAAGTTAGGGAATCATGGGGAACACAATACCCTAGTTTCTCTTCAAATTGGTTGAACTCTTGTGTTTGTTAGGATTATTTTCTTACTTGTTATTACAAAACCCCCCTTTCAAGGAGATAAGTGGTTAATAACTCAAATTGTATAATTGAATTCTTCTAAGTCTACAGTATTCCCTTGGGTTCGACCCTAACCTTGGTTAGGTTCTACTTCTTGACAACGATCGCTTTAGACTAAAAAAGGAGGTGTAGCTTGGGAGATATCACCGCACCCACTCTAGATTCTCTCTCAACATAACTTTACCCATGATCTCCACTACTACTGAGTCAAACCATCTGATAGATGATCTACATCTCCGGCCATACAAAGCCACAAAGGGAGCCATCTTGGAACGGTAATTATTGTTGCAAGCAAACTTTGTCAAGGACAAGTGCTATCCCATCTGCCACAAAAGTCAATGACAAATACTTATAGCATATCCTCCAACACCTGAATATTCCTCTCAGACTGCCCATCGATCTGAGGGTGAAAAGTTATACTAATATCCAAGTGGGTGCCCAAATTGCATATATGGCTCTCTAAAAGTAGGATGTAAACAATGAACCACAGTGTGATACAATGAAAATAGGAACTCCATGAAGCGTCATAATCTAGCTAATGTAGAGCTAGGCTAACCTCTCATTTGTATACTTCACTTTGGCTGGTATGAAATGGGTAGACCTAATCAATCGATCTACCACCACCCATATGGAATCAATGCCACCAACTATAGAAGGAAAACCTACTACGGAATCCATGGTTGTCAAGACCCAAGCCTAGGGCCTAGGCGTAACACGACTCATGGGGAAATCGAAGGGATCTCAACAAGGCTCTTAGGCATACATGGCACATTCTTGGTTGTGGAAGTAAATAAATCAACAAACACATAATTCTATGGGAAAGGGGACTTTGGACTCAAGTTATGTGGATGTTATAGGGAAGAGGATTAGCATGAACATATAGCAAATAATACCTAAGGGGCAGGTAAGTATGACTCACGTTATGGGGAGTCGTAGGAACTTAGGACTTCCACCTCAATAATAAAACAAGCATCAACTCATAGAAGGGAATAAGGGACTAAGGGAAGTCGTCAATAATACATAGACATAATAGGAGTCGAGCTCATAATAAACAAATCCATATCTGACAACACCTATAATACGAATGGAACGAGGGACAAGACATCTCATGGGCTCATCCTCTAAAGATAAATATCCATATAGACAAGTCTTAATAAAGCATGAAGGTAGGTGGATATCGTCCCCGAAATGGAGGACTCACTAGATCAATTTTCAAGCGGTCCGCTTTGCCACATGGAGGAAGAGGATGAATAAGAGCTTTGTGACCTACATTGTTAGATCATGTAGGTAAAATATATGCATTATTACTTGGAATGTACTAAGTATGCGGGGTGAAATACAATGAAGAACATAAGTCATAATTAAGCAATATGCATAATCATAATCAACGGATATAAGCTCAATATGTCATGAATACTTATTGCCTGAATAAAAATATACATGAGGAATCATCAAGTCATATAACATATCACACATATATAGAACGAGACCATATCTGACATATAAGACCAAGCGAGCTATTACTTGGAATCTCGATGTTGACTCCATATCGGACTAGGAGTGGTTTACTTTGCCAAGGTAAACCAAACACTCATCTTATGGGAACTGCCCCATTTTGAAAAGTGCTTCATAAACATCTTACAAGAACACCACCCTTTTCGGTATATAATTATCAAGTTTCGTACAGAGCATCGCCTTTTTGTTCAATTATGCAACACAAGTTATATGGATCCATTAGCTAATTCATAAACCTATGGTATCAATATAGTTATGGGACAATGGTTATCTACCAAGGTCCTCTTAATGCTAGGTTTCAATCCCAAGGAATACTCAAATCATACTTATAGTCATAATATGCAAAGAATCATAATATCATAATATTTTCATAGAGTAGCTCTTCAAAATCTAAGCTTCATAATACCAAGATTGGGCTTCATATCATTCATAATTTTCACAATATTCTCATATCTCATAGCATGCATAATAGCCCCTTCAAACTTATAAGATCCATAATTCACATGTCTTGCCTTAAGGCCTTCATCAACATAAGAAGCTTTGTATACAACTTTAGTTAAACATGGTGGGTATGCTTATATGCTCAAAATTATGCAAAAGTCAAGATTTAGAATATGAGGAGAGTAAACAATCCTTTTCAAATCATTCAAAGTAACCCATCATAACAAGGTAAAGCTTAGTAAGGGCTTTCTTAAACCTCAAAAAAATTGATAAATTTCACATGGCATTTGCAATATAATATACAAAGATACAACGCCATGAATTACTTTCATAATATCATCCTATAAAAGAGTTCATAAAACTTCCATAAATTTCCATGACTAGAGAATAGCTGAGGAAATAGAATGGTTGAGCTTTCTGAAGGAAAGGTTTTCACAAATCAAAACCAACATACCTTAGTGTGATTTAATGGAAGGAATCCGATTCGGAAGTGAGAAAACCAAAACCCTAGCTTAGACCTCTTCACTTGAAAGCCTTGAAGAACTTGGGAGTATTTTGGAGGAGTTTGGGACTTAAAAATATTTTGAATGAAGGAGAATGGAGTATATTATGGTTGTATATGGCTGAAAAGGGGTCATTTGGGACATAGCATAGACATAGGAAATTAGGAAATGGCAAAACTCCCTTTCTTAAAAACTGTCGGACAGGGCCATGAGACCTCGATTATGAATCACGGTCCATTCCATAGGTTGTGAAAAAGGGTCTCATCTGGTAAGATTTTGGACCCTCAGAAGCCTTCTCTAAATCTCAACCCACGACAAGTCTTACGACCCATCAACCAAAGTATGAGCCATACTAGTATCTCGTACTCTAAATTCCAGAAAACCATCTTTTCACCAAGTCTACCCTCAATTCTACAAGCACAAGCTATGACCGTGGAACGACTTACGACTCACAGACCCCTTTGTGAAAGCTACTGGTACTTTGAAAAGTTCTAGATTTCATTTCTTAGGCACTTTCATACCTTCCAATATATAGGACTTTACAATATCTACCCCTTGGGAACTCTCATCCCCAAATGTGCTAATCTTAAGCTCTAACGAATCGAATACATACATCGTATGCAAAAATGCAATATGTACATCATGAAAATTTTCAAACCATGCTTTAAATAACATTTACAATACAACCTCAAAATCAAATAATCATGCACAGATGACATGAAAATGACATGCAACGATGGGGAGGTTCTCTATTAGGAAAAATCATAGTACATCAAGCTTGATTAGAATGGAATAGAGATAGAGGTATAGCTTTTTCATGTCCGCTTTGGCTTCCCAAGTGGCACTCTCCGCTTGTTGGTTCCTCAAAAGGACTTTGACGGATGCTATATCTTTATTTCTCAACATCTTCACTTGCCTATCCAAGATTTATACCGGCACTTCCTCATAATTCAAATTCTCTTCAACATTCACCACCTCTAAAGATATAATGGAATTTGGGTCTCCAACACACTTCCTCAAGATAGAGACATGGAAGACCAGATGAACCATACTCAGCTCCATGGGCAAATCTAATTTGTATGCAACTTTACCAACACGTCTCAACATCTAATAAGGCCCTACATACCTAGGGCGTAACTTCCCTTTCTTGCCAAAACAGATTAGACCCTTTATTGGCGAAACCTTCAAGTACACCCAATCATTAACTTTAAATTCAAGGTCTATTCTTCTAGTATCGGCATAGGACTTTTGCCAACTTTAAGCCACCTTTTTATCTTTCCCTTATTATCCTCACCTTCTCCAGAGCTTCTATAACAAAATTTGGGCCTAACAAAGTCATTTCCTCCACTTCAAATAACCCAGCTAGGGATCTCCAATGTCTACCATATAGAGTTTCCAAAGGAGTCATTTCGATGCTAGAGTGATAGCTATTGTTATAAGCAAACTCAATAAGTGGAAGATATTCATCCCAACTACCTTTAAACTCCAAGATACAAGTTATAAGCATATCTTCAAGAGCTTGAATGGTTCTTTTGGCTTGACCATCCTTTTGGGGGTGAAAATTCATGCTAAGCTTCACTTTAGTACCAAGGCTTTTTTGGAAGACCTCTAAAAGTGAGAAGTGAATTGAGTGGCACAATCCAAAAGAATAGCCAATGGAACTCCATGCAATCTAACCAACTCTTGAATGTATAATTTAGCATAATCCTTGGCACCATAAGTCATTTTAACCGGTAGGAAGTAAGCTGACTTCGTCATTCTATCAATAATAACCCAAATAAAATCAATGTGCTTTTTAGTCTTTGGTAGACCAATCACAAAATCCATGTTGATCTCTTCCCACTTCTAAGTAGGAATCTCAATATCTTGTGCTAGACCACCCGGCCTTAGATGTTTGGCTTTGACTAGTTGACAATCATGTCAATCGGCTACAAACTTGGCAATCTCTCTTTTCATACCGCCCCACCAATACAATTCCCTCAAATCCCTATACATCTTTGTAGAATCGAGGTAAATGGAATAAGATGAATTATGAGCCTCATTTAAGACCAAGTCCCTCAAACCATCAACATCGGACACACATAACCTACCTTGGTACCTAAGGACACCATCCCACCTTGGGAAAAAATCTACACCTTGCCATCCTTCACCAATGACTTTAGTTCCACCGAAGTGGAGTCAAGGTCTGGCTTGGATTTGACCTCTTCCACCAAGGAAGACTTGGAACCATCTGCAACCACCACACCTCCATATTCAGTTTCATCCAACCTAACTCCCAATCTAGCCAACCAGTGAACTTCTCTTGCCAATTCCTTCTTGCCGTCATCAATATGAGCTATATTCTCCATGGACAGTCTACTTAGTGTATCATCCATTACATTATCCTTGTCGAGATGATAATGTACACTCATATCATAGTCATTAAGGAGTTCCAACCACCTCTTTTGACTTGATTTTAGATCTTTTTGGATGAACACGTATTGGAGACTCTTATGGTTAGTGAATATATCTACATGAACCCCATATAAATAGTAACACCAGGTCTTGCAATTATTACGCTTATGCACCTTTAGTTGTCTAGAGACATAGGCAATAACCTTACCACTTTGCATTAATACACACTCTAAACCAATTCTTGAAGCATAGCAATAAACCACAAACCCTCCTAACCCTTCCAGTAGAGCTAAAATAGGAGCAGATATATGCTTGTCTTTCAAAGTTTGAAAACTCCTTTCACACTCATCAATCCAAACAAATTTAGCCTTCTTTTGTGTCAACTTTGTCAAGGGAGAAGAAATTGAAGAAAAACCCTCAAGAGATCTCCTCGAAGTACCCGCTAAACCCAAGAAACTCCTAATATCCATTGGAATCAAGGGTCTAGGCTAATTTCTTACCACCTTCATCTTTTTTAGATCCACTTTAATCCTTTCATCTGACACCGCATGCCCTAAAAACGCAACCTCCTTCAACCAAAATTCACGTTTGTCAAACTTAGAAAACAGCCCTTCTTCCGTCAACATTTGCAACACTACCTCAACTACATGCTCTTCTTTACTCCGAGAATAAATCAAAATATCATCAAAAATTACCACCACAAATATGTTAAGGTAGGGTTTAAAGACCATATTTATGAGATCCATGAATATCGCGGGAGCATTAGTTAGGCCAAAGGACATTACCACAAACTCAAAATGCCTATATCTTGTTCAACATGTCATTTTGGGAATACTGCATCCCTTTACCCTTAATTGTTGATTCCTAGACTGAAGGTCAATCTTTGAGAAATGACTAGCCCCTTGTAGTTGATCAAATAAGTCATCCATCTGAGGTAGGGATACTTGTTCTTCACGATGAACTTACTAAGTTATTGATAGTCGATGCACATTCTAAGTAAGCCATCTTTATTCCTTAGAAACAACATCGGCGCACCCCAAGGTGCCTTGCTAGGCCTAATAAAACCTTTCCCCAATAGGTCCTTCAATTGATCCTTCAAATCCATCTGGCCTATGCGGTAAAGGAGAATGGAAATAGGTTGGGTATAGGGGAGGAGGTCATGCCAAAATCTATCTCCCTTTCGGGAGGGATATCGGGAAAAACATCAAGAAACTCATTGACCACCAGAATCGACTCAATAGGAAGGACTTTAGACTTGACATCCCTAACTCTTACAAGATGGTATCTGTGACCCTTAGAATCTACTCTCAGGCCTTAAGAAAATATATCAACTTACCCTTAACAATCGAATCATGACCTATCCACTCAAGAATATGCTCATTAGGAAATTAGAACTTAACTTTATGGGTCCTCAAATAAATAGAGGCAAGTAAACTGTAACCAATCCATCATACGAATAATGTAAAAATCTACCATGTCAAGTTCAACAAAATTACAAGGCACGACTTAATGAAATATGGACACGGGACAACCCTTATAGACACTGTTAGCAACAATAGATTCACTAACGGGGGTAGACACCTTAAAGGGCTCACACAACAACTTGGGATGCACAAAAAGTCTATTAACAACAAAAGGAATAATGAAAGTGAGACTGGCACCCAGATCCAATAAAGTATATACATCAAAATTGTATATTTGTAATATACCAATAGCAACAACGGATGCTTCAACCACCCCTTTCCTCCCTTGAAAAGCACAAAACCACACCCCCTTGTTGACCTCCTTATGCCTTTTGATCACCATGAGTGACATGTCCTTGGGGACAACCATCTTTTCCCTTGTTTGGATAATTCGAAATCTTGTGGTCTATTTTGCCACACCCGAAGCAAGCACTCATATCTTTATGACATCTACCACCATGATTTTGACCATACCTTCTACACCTAAGTTTAATTTGAGCACCATTACCACCTTGAGATCTAGGATTGGACACCCTATCATTAGCAAATCTTTGACCTTGAGCATTAGAGGACCCTTGACCTTGGAATTTGTGGCCTTGTCGGAAATGACCACCTTTAGTACCTCAAAATCCACAATAATAAAGAGCCCTCTTGGATTCTCAACTCCTCCTCTTTCTAAGCTTTTCTCCTTTAAGTTTCTCGGCAAAAGTCATGAGCCGTGACAAGTCTATATCTCCTATGAGCATGGTGGTGCAACATTCTTCATTGATTAAGCCGGATACTCCTGACACAAACTTGTGCAATCCTTTCTCTAGGATTGATGACCAAGTGAGTATCATACTTGATACTCACACGGGACCATGTTGTTACAAGAGACCCAGCCCAAAAGGCTGCTCTACTTCACTAAGTCGCAGGCTACATTGCTAAGCGAGACGCGGATACCGACTGGTTATCCAGCCCCACGTCTTTTATCAAGAAATCGCTTAACTTCATGGCCATGCTTTGGTGGGCCATGGTCCACACGCGCATCTAGCTGACACACACGAACAACATACTTACACTAGACCACGCTATTTTAGTAGCTAGTTACACTTCGCTTGCTATATAGTTGAGGAGATTTGTGAGTGAGCTTTGAGGAGGTCGATGTTCATCCCTTTCCCTTTCTTATCTACAAACTATTTATTGATGCAAAGACAAAGATTATCCTCAACGTTGATTGGATGATCAATATACAACAAACTCAGGATATTGGGCTAATAAAGGCCGATAAGAATCCCAAGGCATCGAGGCAAGCACCACATCCCACCATCAAATTTCCCAATATGTCCGCCAAGCCTCCACATCCTGAGGTTGCTACTATTGTTACTGCTAATTCTGAGGGAGCCCCACCGGCAGGTGATGCCACACAAGTAATACCTCTTTTTTTAGGATAAGACGGTCATTTTCAAGCAATAGAACCTAACCAAGCTTAGGATCAAACCCAAGGAAATACGTAGACTTAAGAGAATTCAATTAATGCAATTTGAGTAGTTAACCAACTTACTTCCCCAAAGGGGGGTTTGCGATAATCAGTAGCAAAGTGAACCTAACTAACACAATAGTTCAACCAATATGGAGAGAAACTAGGGTATTGTGTTCCCCATGATTTTCTAACTTAGCATCATCGGATAACCTAATTCTTTTCTAGTGTGTAGCATGCAGGACGGTAAGTTAAGTTCACCAAAATCTTTGGTCCAGGCGAGAGACAAATTTCACTACGTGACTTGGCCCATCTCCGCAGTGTGCATTACTAACCCTTACTTATTAGTCCCAATACAACCTCCCCTTGGCCCAGTTCGGTTAATTAAACTAGAACACATTAATCGAATCCTGTTAATTAATCTCTTTTCCTATTCATTACTACCTTGGTCTAGCTAGTAACACTAGGTGGGTTCTAATGTTGGCCACTACTAGAAAACATGCAAAATGAAGAGAGTTAATTAATACATGCATGCACACTTTTCAAGAATTATGAATTATTCTGTTTTATCTTATTAGTTCTTCATGGTTCCCGCAATCCTAGTTGTGGATTTAGCTACTATTGATTTGTATAGGTGTAAGACTTATGAATTGGAATAACATAATAGAACACTTACACAATTGAATTAAAAACAAGCGAATCCAACTTCAAAGAGAATCATAAGATTAAATATCAAAAATCAAAGAAAAAATGTTCTCAAAACTCTCCAATGTTACCTCACTATTTTTCCTTTCTAATTATCAAGTTCTTATTGTACTATGTGTCTCTCTTATGAAAAATAACCTAAAAACCTATTTATAATGTTTAAATATAGTCCTAAACAAATTAAGATAACTGGGTCGGCACACCTCGCAAATAGGTTTATGAGACATATTGCATTCCACGACCCGTAACCGGGGTCAAGTATAGTGCTGCTAGAAATCTAGACTTCAAGTCTACAACACTCCTCTACGACTCATAAAGTGATTTATGACCTATAGGGGTTTTTGTCTGATGAATCTTCAGAAAGTCCCTCATCTCTGATCCTCAAAGCACGAACCATGTCTACGACTCTTAAATCATTCCACGACCAGTCTACATGTTGTTAGAATCAACTTTAGAAAATTAGCCCCCTCACTGGAATTGCCCACGAAACCCACTTCACGGCCCGTAGAGTGAACTACAGCCCATAAAAGGTCTTTTACTACATTAAAATCAGCAACTTCTTTACTTTCTTCTCAAAATCAAGGCCAACCCCAGAATCCTACAAAATAATACAAAAGTACATAAAACCAACTAACATCGCATTGAGAATGCACAAAATTCCAAGTTTAAAGTATAAATATTGTGTATTTTGATAGCACATCAACACCCTCAACTTAAAATTGTTGCTTTTCCTCAAGCGACGAACTCAATCTATATAAGTAATACAATAACACATAAAGCTCAACCCAATGGCATACACCACGCAAATCTTAAACTCAGACACCCACACCATTCTTTCAAAACAAAATCAGATAGTCATCTAGCAAACCAATATAGACTAGTGCATGTGACAACACAACTATGACAAGTGAGGTGCTATCAACAATCCACAATCACTGAATAAGTCTAATCCTAACAATGTAATGCTAGTGCCCTCACAGAAAGGAGTCTCATATCTCACTCTCAATAATATTTTCATCTATAAACTTGGGACTATGCAAAAGCATTCACTCTCACAAAAGATATTCATGCATCATGCCCAATACCATAGGCTTGCCCCTATACTCATGACTAAGACCTTCAACTACTTGGACTAAGATCACTTTAGGACTTTATAGGCTTGTAACATAGGCTCAAGGGGCTCTGGTATGGTATTTTGGGAACATAGTGACTAAAGACCCTCCTTGACACTGTGTTTTCCTATACTTTTGCCCTACCAACTTTGTTATTTTCCATCTCATTATCCCTTTCTCTTTTTTAAAGCTTTTCTAGGTGCTTTCTTTTCATTTTTTTTAGCTTTTTGCCTTGCTTTTATACTTCATTTTTCTTTTTAACTCACAACAAAGGCATCACTCATCTTTCTTACACCCAGTATATGATTTCTCTCATTTTCTATATACCACTAACTTCCCCCTTATTTTTGTGTTTTGACTCTTAAATCAGCCACCCTCAATTTAGGCTTTTGGCCTGAGTTGAGGTGCACAATATCTATCCTCAGAACCTGGGCCATTTTTGGGAGCTACCCTTAACTTAGGCTTTTTGCCTCAGTCAAGGTGCAAAATATTCAAAGAAGGATCAGGGCCAATTTTAGGGGTTTACAACTAACAAAGCTAGGTTAATTAGGTGTTTGCAAAACATAAGTACATGTCAGGCTCAAACATTAGGATCAAGGGATATACTGCAATTTTGGTTGGTCATTTAAGCTAAGTGGACTTTTAAGAACAATGGCCTAAAATCCATTCCTAATCCAATTATTCTGTAGTCTAACTTAGAGAAACAAGGAAAGTTCTTAATTAGCACACAACACATGAATTTAGCAATTTAAGCTCACACTCACATGGCATTGACTACATTATCAATAAAAGACTCTTAGATCATGCTTTTTATCTCGATTTATCCTCACTTATCAGAAGTAGCATTGTCAACACACTTAAACATGCATGATTGCTATCTAAACTAACTAATCAAAATTTTGGTGGGTATCATTTTTTAAACAAAACACAAAACATACTATATGTCACAAGTATTAGTATTATATGCTCCAGATACTACCTAAAATATCCTAAACATGCCGGTTCAATAGAAAGTAAATATTCATGGGGAAAAAGAACACATGCAAGAGAACCCCAAAATAAAAATTGGGTAGTTACGGACCCAAGCCACTCAGACTTCATTGAGGCCCGTAAGTACCCAACCCCATCGAAAAAGAGGTGCATTGTCCCCAATGCACACAATCAAAGCGAAACCAAGTATAAGGGTTCAAAAATCATACTTGGGCACCTAAGCGCCAGTGTCCACCTTGGGTTGCCTTCCAAGTAGCGCCTAATTTATTATCACGGCACGATGTAGATGGCTCGAGTACTCAGTCCTCAAACATTTGTGCTCCCTTGTCAGTTGTTGTAGAAGGTTCGAAGGTGCTCCCCTCACCACTAGTCATCTTCATCTTGTACTACACAGTATCCTTCAGGCCTTGAGATATGGTGCCAGTCAGTAAGCCCTTTTGGATCTGGTTTAGTTGAGCTAATATGTATCTAAACTAATAATCGAGCCATTTGATCATGATAGAATGATGTTCAATTTTTTGGTTTATACTGATGATATCGGACTTAATCTCCCTCAAGGTCTCATCCTGTGCGTCAATATTTCTCTACAATGGGCTAAGTATCTCTTCGACTCTAGGGTTACTTGTCCCTATATCACGATTGTGGGGGCCACGTAATGGCTGCTCCTGGATGGTACGGTCCCTTTCTGTGCCTCCTTCTGGACCTTTTTGCTTGGTGCAGTAGCTTTCCTGGATGTTTCTAGACCTAGCTAGTGCTCGCATCTACTTCATTAGCATCTCCATATTGGCATTACTTTGAGCAAGCATCCGCATGAACTTCCCTTTTTCTTTTACTTGTTTCGAGCTTATGTCGGCCATACCCTAGCGATTGGTTGGAGTGTTATTCATAGTCCTCCACACATGATTCAATTTGGCCACCATATACAGATGCTCAGCAATTTCTGTGAATGATTGATCTACAGAAAAACCTCCCTATATGGTGTCAGCGCATGCTTGACTATTTGCATCAAGGCTCGGTAGATTATCTCTACTAGGGCATTATTAGCGATTTCATGGCCTGGGATACTCTTCAAGCACCTGGTAAACCACTCCCAGGTAGTATTGATCGAATCAGCAGGAATTTGCTCAAAGTTGTTTATTGGGTCTTTCAACTTGAGCTTCTTCGACCTCGGGAAGTACCTCTCCAAAAAGGCATTCTACAATTCAGTCTAATTGGTGATCGAACTTTGCAGGAGCTCAGATAGCCATAGTGATACATTTCCTGTAAGAGACAATGGGAAGACATTAAGTCCCACAATATCCATAGACAGATTTTGTGTTCCCATCACACTTTTGCAAACGAATGCAACATTGTGTAGATGGCAATGAGGATCCTCCGATAGTAAGCCCCCAATAGCCCGCGGTTCTGCAGTATTTGAAGCAACCCACTCAAGAATCCAAACTTTGTGTCAGCCAGTAGTGGTGGCAACACAATAGCTCCAGTCACCTCTATAGCCATAGGATTCAGCCTGTATTGATTCCACAGATAAGCATTGGCATTAAAATTTTGTGGTTGTGGAGTAATGTCCTTAAGAGGAGGTGGGTTCTTATGAGTAGTGTTCTCATTGTTATTCTTGTTTAGAGCTGCATTAGACGCATTGTTGGCATTATCTTAGGTCATTCTCCTCAATGTGCTTTGGATCTTTAGGTCAAACGGAGTCAAAGGTCTGCCTCAACTTCGATTGTTAGGCATACACTACAATTACACCTTGAAAAAAATAAAAACAACAAAAAACATAAAATTAAGGAAATAAGGGTTAATACTCAAATCACTTGAATTAAATAATTCTAGCCGTATTCCCCAGCAACGGCGCCAAAATCTTGTTGTTGCCCAAGTTACACCTCCTTTTTAGGATAAAACGGTCAATGTCAAGAAATAGAACCTAATCAAGGTCAAGGTCGAGCCCAAGGGAATACGTAGCCTTAAGAGAATTTAATTAGTGTAATTTGAGTAGTTAACCAAACTACTTCCCCAAAAGGAAGGGGTTTGTGATAATCAGTAGCAAAGTAAACCTAACTAACACAAGATTTAAATCAATATGGAGAGAAACTAGGGTACTGTGTTCCCCATGATTACCTAACTAAGTATCACTGGATAACCTAATTCTTTTCTAGTGTGTAGCATACAGGACGATAAGTTAAGTTTACCAAACCTTTTGGTCTAGGCAAGAGGCGAATTTCACTACATGACTTGGCCTATCTCTATAGTGTGCATTACTAACCCTTACCTATCAGTCCCAGTACACCCTCCCCTTGGCCTAGTTCGGTTGATTAGACGAGAACATATCAATTGAATCCTGTTAACTAATCTTTTTTCCTATTCATTACTACCTTAGTCCAGTTAGTAGACATAGGCGGGTTCTAGTATTGGCCACCACTAGAAAAAATGAAAAACAAAGAGAGTTAAATCAATACATGCATGCACAATTTTCAAGAATTGTAAATTATTTGATTTTATCTTGTTAGCTCTTCATGGTTCTCACAACCCTAGTTGTGGATTTACCTACTCATGATTTGTGTAGATGCAAGACTTATAAATTGGAATAACATAATAGAGCACTTACACAATTAAATTAAGAGCAAGCAAATCCCACTTCAAAAATAATCACAAGGTTAAAGATCAAAAATCAAAGTACAAGTGTTCTCAAAGCTCTCCAATGTTACCTCACTATTTTTCCTCTCTAATTATCAAGTTCTTTGTGTACTATGAGACTCTCTTATGAAAAATAACCTAAAAACCTATTTGTAATGTTTAAATTACAAGTCCTAAATATATTAGGATAACTGGGTCGGCACGCCTCACGAATAGGTTTACGGGTTGTATTGTATTCCACGGCTCATAATCAGAGTCTCGTACAATGCTGCTAGAAATATGGACTTCAAGTCTGTGATACCTCTCTACGACTCATAAAGTGGTTTATGACCCGTTGTGGGGGGAGGGGGGGTTTCCTCTGATAAATCTTCAGAAAGTGTCTCATCTCTTATCCTCAAGGCATGAACTATGTTGTACGACTCGTAAATCATTCCATAACCCATCTATATATTATAGAATCAACTTTAGAATATCAACCCCTTGCTGGAATTATCCACGAAATCCCACTTCACTAGAGTGAACTATGGCCCGTAAAGGGTCTCGTACTGCATCAAAATCAGCAACTTCTATACTTTCTTCCCAAAATCAAGGTCAGCCTTAGAATCTGCAAATATAACACAAAAAAACATAAAACCAACTAACATCGCATTGAGAACACACAAAATTCCAAGTTTTAAGCATAAAAAATATTGTATTTTGACAGCACATCAGCAGGTGTTCTGGCAGATACAAGGCCTACCTCTACATCCTCTATTGTACCAGAGGCTCTAGCGATAAGTCCTCATCCAGTGGGTATGGTTTACATATCTGTTGAGTCTATTTAGGCCTTGGTATAGCGCTAGGCTCAGAATGAGTCCCAATTAGCTCAGTTGGTAAACAGATCAGGCCTTGGGCTAGCAAGGCCATTGTTAAGTCAGAGGAGCGCATGACAAAGTGTTATACGGCCACACTTGACCAGAAGATGAGTATGCTTCACGGCCATGTTGATGCATTAGAGAGACATTTAGAGGATTGCCTTAATAAGACTCAGGTACTCGATTTATCTACCACTTGAATGGAGATCCAGTAGATCGACGAGGAGATAAGAGTGGCAACACCAGCACCATTGATGATTCCTATGCCTACCATTGCTTTATCAGTGCTAGACTTATTCAATAAGGAGCCCATTGTTCTTGCTTTTAAAAAGAGGCAACATACTAAATATAATGATCCTGAGGCTTCTCTATGATGCTCTTATAGGGCAGAGAGTCAGCAGATTGAGACTGCCAGACAGGCCTCTATTTTTGACGAGGAGATGCGGCGCACACGAGAGAATGATATGGTAGTGGATGTTGGACCCTCACTACATGCCTCTATGATAGAGGAGACCACCCAGGAGGTTCAGTTTAGTGAATCCCAAATGGACACCGGCATTTAGGTGCCCGAGTATGTTCTTTTTCAACCCTATATGAGTTTTTGGTGTTATTGTGATACATTAAGGACAATAAAATGCTTTTTCGATGGGTTGTGAGTAGTTATAGTCCTCGGCAAAATTTGAGTAACTAAGGCCTATATTTACTCATATTTTTTAGTCCGCGGAGTTTTCTTGCTTAAATTCTTTCTCTAAGGACATTTATTTTTTGTTGAACCATCATGTTTAGGATGTTTAGGTAGTATTAGTAATATATTGATCTGATATCTATGGCATATGTTAATTTACCTTGAAAAATGATACCCCTCTGTTTTTGAAATTGTTTTTGGATGATGTTTGTAGATAGTTTTGATAGTGACCAGGTTGGATCTATATATGACATTGTGTATTCGGATAGGATGGGGCTAAATTGTGATTAAAAAACATGATATGAGTATCTACATTAATAGTGTTATTCAGTACCAAGTGGGATTCATTGCTTGATTCTCACATTCTGTTTCAATCTAGAACTTGCATGTTAGTCTGATTGAGACTGTAGGTTAGTTGGTTAGGAAAGGATCATATGTCATTGTTCATAAGAGTCCACTTAGCCTAAATGACCAATCAAATATAGTGTGTACCCCTTGATCCAAACATTTGAGCCATACATGTACCTTTTCTTTGTATATATCTAAGTCACCTACCCCTTTGTTTATGAAAATCTTGAATTTGTTCTTGGTCCTCCCTTGGATAGTGTGCATTTGAGTCAGGCTAAAAGCCTAAGTTGAGGGTGACTATCAAAATATCCCTAGTCCATAGGTTAGATATTATGCACCTCAACTCAGTCCAAAAGCCTAAGTTAAGGTTGGCTGCTACAAAGAAGTCCCAACAACTCGGGATAGGAATCAAAGTAGTACAATAAAAAAGGGAAAAACATAAGACAGGTGTGAGAAAGACAAACAAATGCTAATGACAGCTGAAAGGAAAAAATTTTGAAAAAATAAAAGGCAATGAGCTTAAAAAATAAATAAATGCACCCAAAACTGGTCAAAGTAGGTGAAAGGGAATAATGAGTTGTAAAAACATCAGTGTTGGTAGGGATGAGTGCAAAATAGCGCATTGTCAAGGACGGCAATCAGTTACTATGTTCTAAATATACCATACCAAATCCCCGATCCTATGTTACAAGTCAATAAAGTCCTATAATGATCCTAGTCTAACTAGTTGAACGTCATAGTTAAGAACATAGTGGCAAGCCTATGGTGATATTGTATACAATGTTTGAAAATCAGTTGTGAGTGTGAGTGGATTTAGTTATCCCTCGACATTGAATAGAAATACATCAAATTGTGTGAGAAACGAGACTTCTTCTTGTGAGGGCACTTGAATTTCATTGTTAATCATGGACTATTTTCGTGATTGTTACTTATGTTCACTTCTTTATCTGTCAACATTACTTCGTCATGTATTTATCTGCATGTGTTTGCTTGATAAATGTCTTGTATATAACTGATGGTTCGTTGGGGTATCTGTGATTGACTAAGATGTGATATATGCCATGTGATTAATGTCTGTGTGCTTCTTGTACTATTGATGTTAGATTGAGTTCATCACTTGAGGACTAGGAACAATTTTTAAGTTGACAATGTTGATATGCCACCAAAATACGACACTTTTAATGCTTTAAACTTAGAATTTTTGTGTGTTCTCTAAGCGATGTTAGTAGATTTGATGTGTTTTTATGTTGTTTTTATAGGATTACAGGATTTAGGAGGTTTTTTTAAGATTGCCAAACTTCTGTAGCTTTTTGCTTTAGTAGGAGACCACCTACAGGCCATGGTTTGTTACATGACCCATAGGTGGATATTAGTGGAATGATTCAGCACTTAGAAGGATTTTTGGGACTTGATGGACAGTAAACAAGAGGGCCCGTGGTTCATTCCACGACTGGTAGACTTGGTCGTGAAAAAAAAAGATCAAAGTTTCTAGAAGATTAACAGGACGAAGAGGGTAATACTCATAGTCCAAACTACTGGTCATAAATGTTGTCTTATACATGGACCCCAATATTTAGAAAAGCGGTCTAAGAATCCCTAACCACGAGTTGTAGACCAATTCACGGCTGTACATTGGTTGTGGATGGCCCCGAATTCAATTTTTCTTGTCTGTTTAGGATTTGCATTTTTATATTATTGGCACTGAATTCAGTTTTCCATGTCCGTTTAGGATTTGAATTTTTATGTTTATAAGTAGGGTTTTTAGTTATTTTTGGACGTACAGACTATTAGAACACATATTGTTACTTTTCTTTTAGTTGTTCTTGGAGATTTTGAGTAGATACAGTTTGTGCTTACTTTCAGATCTTGAGATTGCTATTTACGTGGAGATTTTGAATTTCATATTATTCAATTCTTCATTGTAAGTGGTTAATTATGCAAACATCAAACGTGATTTTTTTTCATCTACAACGAACATGAATAGATAAATCCACAACTAGAATTGTGAGAACCATGAAGAACTAACAAAGTAAATTTCGAATAATTTGTAATCCTTGAAAAGTGTGTATGCATGTATTATTTATCTCTTAATTTTGATTGCTTTTTAACGATGGCCAATGTTAGAACTCGCCTTATTCTTACTTGCCCGGCCCAAGGGGGTAATGAATGAAATAAGGGATAAATAATAGGATCCAATAAGAGTTCTCTCATCTAATCAACCTGAACGGCCCAAGGGATGGTTATGCTGGGACCAAGGTAAGGGTTAGTAATGCGACAACCATAGACAGTCCAAGTTGCATAGTGAAATTTGCCTAGTTGCCAGCCCAAGGAATTAGGTGAACATAACTTACCAATTTATATGCTACATACTAGAAAATGTTATAATTATTAGGTTATACTGTATTAGAAATTCATAGAAAATACAATATCCTAGTTACTTCTCTCATTAAACTAGTAATACTTGCATTTGAATTGTTCCTAATATAGATTTTAATTGTTGCTTTTACATAAAAAAATACTTTTTGGAGAATAAGTTGATTGATTTCTTGAGATTGCTTTAACTATTCCAAGTCTAGACCATATTCTTTGTAGGATCAACCCTAACGATTGTTAGGTTCTATATTTGAAACAACAACCACTTACACCTAATTGGTAGGTATAATTTGGGCGTTATCAGTGAAATTTTGTCGGTTAAGAGAAACTCCCTGGCAATGCATGATGTAAAATGTTTTACACGAATGCATATTATTGAGTTTATTTTGAAAGCATGGGTTTACTCTTAAATTTGCATATCTACTGAGTTGAGTTGATCGTTGAGTTGAGTATCTTTGATTGTGTCTTTTCCATCCCAGCTATTGTACTTACCAGTATATTTAACGTACTAATGTTAACTCGGACCTGCATCATTTAATGGCGCAGATACAGGTGCTAGAGGCCTTCAGCAAGGCGCATCGTTGAAGTCCTATTTTCACCTTTTTCAGATCATGGTGAGCTCTCCTTGCTTCTGGAGATATTCTATTAATATCATTTATTTTTTTATAGAGTATTTTTTCCTTGAAATAGCCATGAACCTGTCATCGGCACCATCTAGATGTTGGAGATAGAAGTTTCATAGACAATGATGGAATCGAGTTGATATTTTCATTTTAAACACTTTTACTTTTCAAACTATTTTCAAAATATTAAATTGATTTGGATTGTCAGTTTTAAACCCTTATTTTATTGAGTCATTGATTGAAGAGCCCACTAGAATGTTTCTTGTACATAAATCGAGTCTTTCGTTGTTGATGAATGAGTGATCGAGTCAAGTAATTCGTTTGGGGACCAACAATGATTTTTGAGTTTCAGCTATGCCATGGGTACCCTCCAATAGCGTGACACAAATGAATTTAAGATCAATGAATATATAAATGTATCTATATTAAAAACACTCATCATGAAGTCATTGTTTGTTTATATGTTGATGACATGTTGATAATAGTACAAATTTTGATGACATGTTGATAATAGTACAAATTTTGATGATATAACTGCTACTAAGTGTATTTTGTCTAACAAATATGATATGAAGGACTTAGGAATTGTTGATTTGATCTTAGGAATCAGAATTCATAACACTCCATGAGGTCTAGCATTATCGCAACCTCGTAATATTAAAAGAGTACTTGACAAGTTTAGGTATTTGAATTTCAATGTTTCCAAGATTCTAAGAGCATCTTTAGAAGGACACCCTGATAATTGGATTTGGTAGAATTAGGTGTAATTACACTGTTTGGCTTGTTTGGTCAGACAGGTAATTACATGGTCAGCAGGTAATTGGGTGTAATTGACTGAGTGTAATTACACTTTCCAATTCACAATTACATGCTGGTTATTTTTTAATTTCTTTTTTTTTATGTTCATTTTTATATTTTCATTTTAATTTATTTTTATTTTGATTATTTTAAATTCTTTTTTTTTTATTATTCTAATTTTTTCTAAAACTATATTTTATTTTATAATATTTATTTTTCAATCTTTCTTATTCTCAATCTTTGTCATGTGATCCGTACAATTTTTAACATTATCTTTTTTCTTTATTCTATGTTTTATTTTATTTTTTCACTAGCATGATTTTATTAGCATTCTAATTTTTAAATTAAAGTTGAACTCATTGTTTGATAAAGCTACAAATATACATATTTTTTTTTCTAAATCATATTTATGTATGTTACATTGAAATTTGGCATAAGGTTATTATGTTAATGTTTTTATTTTGAATTTAAAACTTATGCTATATTTTTTAGTTTCATTTGTTTTTATAGTATTGATTTGATATTTCACATTACAAGCCATTTATTTTTATTTTTTTTGTTATATTAGATAGATTATTTTTTTATCAAATATTTGAACAATTTTACTATGACATATATTTATAATATTTAATATTTTTTTCAAACACACATTTCATAATGTTCGCATAAAACTTATATTTTTAGTTTTTATAATTAATTAAATTAAAATATACTAATTTAAAAAATA